>CAUYRH010047430.1:0-25675 GCA_963574655.1 Perodicticus potto
TAGTTTTTCTTATAAATAGAGGTGCAGTCTGGTTGTGTGCATAAATATTAATAATTGAAATCTCATCATATTGAGTGGTACCTTTAACAAATATGAAATGTCTGTCTTTAGGCTTTAAACCAACCAAAGTAAAGAAGGATATTGTATCTGCAAATAAGATTGTGACACCTGCTTTTTTCTGTTTTCCTTTTGCCTGGAATATAGATGACCATCACTTCACCTTGAGTCTAAATTTATCTTTTAAGCTAAGGTGAGATTCTTGTATACAACCAGCTATCTGGCCTGAGTTTTTGTATCCAGTCAGCCAACCTATGCCTCTTTAGAGGACAATTTAAACCATTCACATTAATTGAAAGTAATAATAAATCTTTAGAAAGTCCAGTGGACATTTTTAGTCCTTTCCTCACTGTGGAAGATGAAATTTGATAAATAGTTTCTGGGTGAGTTTTCTTTTGTGGTGGAGGTTTGCGCTGGTCATTGTGGAGGATAGGTCTGTGAATATCCTGGAGAGCTGGCTTAGTTATAGCAAATTTCTTCAGCATGTGGTTGTCGTTGAAGTATTTAATTTCTCCATTGTAAATGAAATTCAGTTTAGCTGGATACAAGATCCTGGGTTGAAGGTTCTTTTGTTTTAGGAGATTGAAAGTCAATGACCATTCTCTTCTCGCTTGAAAGGTGTGATCAGAGAGATCTTCAGTTATTCTAATATTCTTCCCCTTGTAGGTAATGGATTTCTTACATTTGGCTGCTTTCAGAATTTTCTCCTTCATATTAACTTTCGTGAACTTAATTATGATGTGCCTGGAGGATGTCTTATTTGGGTTGGGTCGTGCTGGGGTTCTGAAAGTGTCTGCTGTCTGAATTTCAGAATCTCTTGGCATGTCTGGAAAGTTCTCTTTCATAATCTCATAAAGAAGAGACTATGTGCCTTGTGACGCCACTTCATCATTTTCAGGTATCCCTATAAGGTGAATATTGGTTTTCTTAGAGTTATTCCTGAGCTGTCTGAGAGAATGATCCATTTTTGCCTTCCATTTCTCTTCTTCTTTGGAAGTTTGGGAGTGTTCCAAAGCTTTGTCTTCCATGTCAGAAATCCTTTCTTCTGCTTGCTCCATTCTGTTACTGAGGGATTCTACTGTATTTCTCAGATCTTTGAGGGCTACAATTTCTTGTCTTAATATGTCAAAATCTTTGGTCATTTTGTCTTTGAATTCGTTCAGTTCTTGAGACATCTTTTGGGTCATCTTTTGGATTGCTGCTTGAAATTCTAATTCCATCTTTTCCTCCACTGTGCTGATCTCAGTTGCTATCCAGACTCTGAATTCAACTTCTGACATCGCAGCCATTTCCTTATGCAAGGGTTCTTGTGCAGTATCTACCTTGTCGTTCCTTGGGGGAGTTGATCTACTCTGATTATTCATATTGCCAGAGTTTTCCTTTTGATTCCGCCTCATGATTATTTTTCACTGTTGCCTATGACCGTCCTCAGAGTTGGGGAGGTTTCTCTCCCAGATCAGACCCTGGCAGAATCACTCTGTTGTTCTCTCCAAGAATTTTTATAGTTTCATGTTGTAAGTTTAAGTCCTTTAACAAATGAGAGTCAATTTTTGTTAGAGGAGAAAGGTGTGGGTCCAGTTTAAGTCTTGTACAAGTGGCCAGCCAATTCACCCAGCACCATTTGTTAAGTAGGGAATCTTTCCCCCAGTTTATATTTTTGATAGGCTTATCAAAGATCAAATGACCTTAAGGGTCTGGGTTCATCTCTTGGTTTTCATTCTGTTCCATACCTCTACCTCTGTATTTTTGTGCCAGTACCATGGTGTTTTGATCACTATCGATTTATAGTATAATCTGAGGTCTGGTAGTGTGGTACTTCCTGATTTTTTTTTTATTTCTGAGTTATGTTTGGCTTTTCTAGGTTTTTTATGTTTCCATATAAAATGAAGTACTAATTTTTCTGTATCTTTAAAGCATGACAGAGATACTTTAATAGGGATTGCATTAAATCTGTAGATTCCTTTGGGAAGTACAGACATTTTAACAATGTTTATTCTTCCCAGCCATGAGCATGGTATATTTTTCCATTTGTTAACATTTTCAGCTATTTCTTTTCTCAGAATTTCATAGTTCTCTTTATAGAGATATTTCACGTCCTTTTTTAGGTACACTCCCAAATATTTCATCTTCTTTGGCACTACTGTAAAAGGAATAGAGTCCTTGAGTGTTTTTTTGATTTTCACCTTGACTATTGTTTGTATATATAAAGGACACATATTTGTGAGTATTTTATATTCTGAGATGCTGCTGTATTCCTTGATCACTTCTAGGAGTTTTGTAGTTGAGTCCCTGGGGTTTTCCAGATATATAGTCATATCATCTGTGAAGAGGGACAGTTTGATCTCCTCTGATCCTATTTGGATACCCTTGATTGCCTTCTCATGCCTGATTGCAATGGCTAAGAGTTCCAATACAGTGTTAAAAAGCAGTGAGGACAATGGGCAACCTTGCCTGGTTCCTGATCTGAGTGGAAATGTTTTCACCTTTACTCAATTCAACAAGATATTTGCTGTGGGTTTGCTGTAGATGGCCTCTGTCAGTTTAAGAAATGTTCCTTCTATATCTATTTTCTTAAGCATTCTGATGAAGAAAGGATGCTGGATATTATCAAAAACTTCCCGCATCAATTGAGAGAATCATATGGTCTTTATTTTTTATTTTGTTTATGTGATGTATTATATTTATAGATTTGTGTATATTGAACCATCCTTGGTACCCTGGCATGAAATCCACCTGGTCATGATGTATAATTTGTTTGATGTGTTGCAGGATTCTGTTTGCTAGGATCTTACTGAATATTTTTGCAACAATATTCATTAGAGATATTGGTGTATAATTTTCTTTTCTTGTCGGGTCTTTTCCTGGTTTGGAGATCAGGATGATATTTGCTTTATAGAATATGTTGGGAAGTATTCCTCCATATTCTATGTTTTGGAAAAGGTTAAGTAACTAGTTAGGTACTAGTTCCTCTTTAAAGATTTGGTAGAGTTCTGATGTGAAGCCATCTGGTTCCAGACTTTTCCTTTTGGAGAGATTTGTTATAGTTGATGCTATTTGAGAACTTGATATAGGGCTGTTCAACATTTCCACTTCATTGTGGCTAAGTCTAGGAGGATGGTGTACTTCCATGTATTGGTCTATTTCTTTCAGATTCTCATATTTCTGAGAATAGAGTTTTTGTAATATTCATTAAGGATTTTTTGAATTTCTCAGGAGTCTTTTGTAATTTTATCTTTGTCATTTCTGATTGATGAAATTAGAGATTTTACTCTTTTTTCCTTGTTAGCTTAGCCAAAGGTTTATCTATTTTCTTGACCTTTTCAAAAAACCAACTTTTAGATTTATTGTTCTGTTGTATAATCCTTTTGTTTTCAATTTCATTTAATTCTACTCTAATTTTGGGTGTTTCTGCTGTCACCCTGGATAGAGTGCTGTGGCATCACAGCTCACAGCAACCTCCAATTCCTGGGCTCGAGCGAGTCTCTTGCCTCTGCCTCCCAAGTAGCTGGGGCTACAGGCGCCCGCCACAACACCTGGCCATTTTTTGGTTGCAGCCGTCATTGTTGTTTGGCGGGCCTGGGCTGGATTCGAACCCACCAGCTCAGGTGTACGTGGCTGGCGCCTTAGCCCTTTGAGCCACAGGCACTGAGCCCGTTATTTCTTTTCTTCTGCTGGGTTTGGAGTTGGAATGTTCCTCCTTTTCCAGTTGCTTGAGATGTCCTATTAAGTTGTTGACTTCCCCTCTTTCCATTCTCTTGAGGAAGGGTTGCAGTTCTATAAATTTCTCTCTTATGACTGCCTTTGCAGTATCCCACAGGTTCTTGTTATTCATGTCTTCATTATTGTTTTGTTCCCATAATTTGGTGATTTCCTTCTTAATCTCATCTATGACCCACTTATCATTCAGCATAAGCTTATTTAGTTTATGCAGATTTCTTTTGTTACTGAGTTCAACTGTTATTCCTTGATGGTCCAAGAAAATACAAGGAATAATTTCTATTTTTTTCAATTTGTTGAGGTTAGCCTTAAGACCTAAGATGTGATCAATTTTGGAGGATGTTCCATGGGCTAATGAGAAGAATATGTATTCAGTTTTGTTAGGATGAAATGTTCTGTAGATGTGTGTTAAATCCAGTTGTTGAGTAGTTAATTTTAAGTCTAAAATTTCTTTGCTTAGTTTGTTATTGGAGGTTCTATCCAACACTGGCAAAGGGGTGTTAAAAATCTCCAACTTATGGTGTGGAGGATATCTAGTTGCTCATGTCTGTTAGGGTCTCTCTTATAAATTGAGGGGCATTTTGGTTGGGCACATAAGTGTTAATGATTGACATCTCATCATGTTGAGTTTTTCCCTTAACAAATATGAAGTGACCATCTTTATGTTTCCTTACTTTTGTTGGTTTAAAGCCTATGTTGTATCTGCGAATAAAATTGCAACACCTGCTTTTTTCTGATTTCCATTTGCCTGAATTATAGATGTCCATCCTTTTACCTTGAGTGTATATTTATCTTTTCAATTAAGATGTGGTTCTTGTTTGCAGCAGATATGTGGCCTGAGTTTTTGTGTCCCATCAGCCAACCTGTGCCTCTTCGAGGACAGTTTTAACCTTTCACATGAATTGAGAGTATTTGTAAGCCTGGTAGTATTCTGGGGGGTCGAGTTTTTCAAAAGTCCAGTGGACATATTTAGTCTTTTCATCATTGTGGAAGTTGGGATTTGATGAAGTTTCTGAGTGAGTTTACTTTGGTGGTGGAGCACTGTGCTGGTCATTAAGGAGTATTGGTCTGAGAATATCCTGGAGAGCTGGTTTAGTTATGGTAAATTTCTTTAATGTGTGAATGTCATTGAAGTATTTAATTTCTCCATTATAGATGAAACTCAATTTAGCTGGGTACAGGATCCTGGTTGAAAGTTGTTTTGTTTTATGAGGTTGAAGGTCAATAACTATCTTCTTCTGGCTTGAAAAGTTTCAGCGGAGAGGTCTGCAGCCATTTCTAATATTTTCCCCCTTGTTGGTTATGGTTTTTGTTATGTCTGGCTGCCTGTAGTATTTTCTCCTTATATTAACTTTGATGAAGTTAATTATAATGTGTCTGGGAGATGCTTTATTTGGATTGAGTCATGCTGGGGTTCTGAAACTGTCTGCTTTCTGAATTTCAGAATCTCTTGCCATGTTTGGGACATTCTCCTCGATTATCTCTTGTAGTAGAGCATCTGTGCCTTTTGGAACAACCTTGTCGCCTTCAGGAATTCCTATAAGGCAAATGTTTGCTTTTTTGAGGTGTCCCACAGCTCTCTGAGAGAATGATCTGTTTTTGCTCTCCACTTCTCCTCTTTGGGCGTTTGGGAGCATTCAAAAGTTTTGTCTTCAATGTCAGAAATCCATTTTTCTGCCTGATCCATTCTGTTATTGAGGGATTCAACTGTATTTCTCATATCTTGAAGGGCTGCAAATGCTTTTCTCAATGTGTGAAAATCTTTGGTGATTTTGTCTTCGAATTCATTGAATTCTTGAGACAAGTTTTGAATTATTCCTAGAATTTCTAATTCCAGCCTTACTTCCATTCTATTAATCTTATTTGCCATCCAAATTCTAAACTCAATTTCTGACTTCTCAGCCATTTGTTTATGAATGGGATCTTCTAGTGTGTCCACTTTGTTGTTCCTTGAGGGAGTTTATCTACTCTGATATTCATGTTGCCAGAGTTTTTCTCCTGATTCTGCCCCATGATAATTTTTCATTGTTTGGCTAGATGAGCAGGTAAGGTGAAATTGGATTGGGGGCTCCTAGATTTGTGATTAATAAGCTGTTTGCCAAAGAACTTGGACTGCTGATTGCAGCTTTCCCCCTACAGCTTTGTAAAGGAGCCGTAGAGTACTATAGTCTGAGACTCTGGGGACCCAGTTGGTGTGGTGGGGCTAGGTGGCTCTGTCTTGTATTCAGCTGATCTCTGTCCAGTCTTAGTGAATCAGTGACTCTGGGTTGAAGTCTCAGCTGTGGAAAAATACAAGCAACTACGACATCTCACCCCCCAAGGGCAACAACTGGAAGAGGAAAATCAAACCTTTCCGCTACAACACAACCAGGGTAGCACCTTGGAGGGTCCTCGGGTGATTGGCCCAGGTTAATAGTTCCAGACCAATTGTCCCAGTTTGCACCAGCTCTCAAGTGGGAGAGCGCAAAAGGTCTCTAGCAACTAGATAGCAAGAGTCTACTGGCAGCTCAAGCATGGTTTGCTCCAGTGCTCTGTGGAGTCAGACAGATCTGCCTAGCCAATGAGTTAGTCTGGGGACGTTGATGCCTCCCCTACCTTGCATCTCCGTCACAATCAGGTACTGTAACCCTGTGGGGGTGTGGTGCAGTTCCCTCTAATGAGCAAATGCACCAGGGGTTTACGCCTGTTAGAGTCATAGGGAGATAAATGTCTCCTCAGCTAGGTAGCCACACTCTGCCACCAGCCAGAGCTGAAGCCTGACTACCTCAGGTGCTCAATGAAAGCATCCTGCCTTGGGTTAATGCTGCTGCTACTTATATTCTTGTGGAATCCCAGCTGAGTTCCACCATGGGCCAGGTGCTCTTTGAGTTCACAGAAGCTGTGACTCAGCTCCGTCCTGTGCCGCTACCACTGCTCCAGTTCTCACAGAGCTGGCATCTCTGTGTCTGCTGCACTCTTTGTTGGGATGGGTGAGATTAGGGCTCAGAAAGGGCTCTCAGTTCTTGGCTTGCCCAGGGCTAATGCTGCTACCACTCATGCTCTTGTGCTGGTTGTACTCCACTGGGTTCCTTGTGCATCTTTGGCTCACAAAAGCGGCACTTCTGATTCAGTCCTGCCCTGGGAGTATGCTGCCTCTGTGTTTGTGTATTCTAATCTCAGTCCCTGCTGTGCCCCACTGGGGCAGGTCGCCACAGGCATACCCTTTGCTCAGGGGGCCTGCATTTCCATCCCTGATCTGCTCCACCCATGGCTGCCCCTGGAATAGAGGCCCAGTTCCTTCTGGTTGCTAAGAGAGTTAGGAAGTGTTTCTCTAGAATACCACCAGGGGTGTGAGCCCTATTGTTCCTGCTGCCACTCCCATGGGGCACTGTTTCTCCCTCTTCTGCTTAGCTCCCACGCTCCACAGTCCCTGCTTTACTCCCATGCTGCTGATTCAGCACAGACTTGTAGCAGCCCACGCCTTGCCTGTACCTCTTGGGAAATTGCCCGAGTCTGGGCTCCGTGACTGATAGGCTTCCAGACCTTGGGGTAGGAGTGGAGGGGAGTGCTGGGAGTTCAGAATTGTGTGTAGAGTATATGGTCCATTTTATGCCTGGCAGGAGAATGCCAAGGCACACAAGTGGGCTCTCTGGGGAAGGAGTTCCAGTTTTTAGTGGCTCTGTCTTGTGGGGGTAAAATAAGAGATCAGAACTCTGCTTGGTTGTTTGTAGAAAGTACACTGAGAGTTGTTCTCATGGGGGAGGGAACTCCTATCTGCTTGCAGATGGGGTTTGTACCTAATTGTTTGTTTCTTTGGTGTCGCAGCTCACCTCAGCCGGGGTAATGTGCACTCATCAATTTTCTCTCTTGGCTCAGCTCCAAACCATCAGCTTACCTGAGAAACTAATGTCTTTTAACTCTCCTTCTGGATGGGAGCCTCTGTGGAAAGCTGGCTCCAGGCAGCCATCTTGCTTCTCCTTCCCCAAAGGCCATTTTGAGTGAAAGTCCCAGTGTTTGTTTACTGTTTTTCTTTTTTCTTCTTCTTTATTATTTTTTGAGTCATAGTCTCACTTGTGCTGCCCTGGTTTGAGTGGCATGGTATCACAGTTCACAGCAACCTCAAACTCTTGGGCCTCAGCAATCTTCTTGCTTTAGCCTCCCAAGTAGCTGGAACTACAGGCATACATTATTTCTCCCAGCTAGCTTTTCTATTTTTAGTAGAGATAGGGGTTTCATTGTTGTTCAGGCTGGTCTTGAACTCATGAGCTAAAGCAATCCACCCACTTTGACCTCCTAGAATGCTAGGAATACTGAAGTGAGCCACTGCACCTGGCATCTTAATTTTATGTCTGAATGGTCTCTCTATTGTTGAAAGTAGGGTAGTTAATTATTACTGTATTACAGACTTTGTCCTCAGATCTATTAATGTTAATAATTTGCTTCTTGTATTTTTGTGCTCTTATATTGTTTGCATGTGGGATGGGTTCCAGGATCTCCTATGGATAACTAAATCCATGGATGTTCAAGTCCCTTAAAATGGTGTAGCATTTGCATGTAACTTATGCACATCTTCCCTTATACTTTACATCTTCTCTAGATTACTATAATATCTAATATAAAGTAAATGTTATGTAAATAGTTGTTATATGGTAACATTTAGGGAATACCAACAAGGAAAATGTCTGTACATACAGTACAGATGCAGCCATCAATTTTTTTCAAATATTTTCAGTCCATGAGAATCTATGGATACAGTGCCTTTGGAGATGGTGGTGGTGGTGGTGAGCTGCATATTAAAATTGTTGTATCTTCTTAATGAATAGATCTGTTTTTTGATAGTGAAAGATCATTATTGTGTAATGATCTTCTTTATCTTCTGTGACTGTTTTTGACTTAAAAGTTTATTTTGTCTAATAGAAGTATATAGCTAACCTAGCTCTCTTTTGGTTTGTATTTGCATGGAATATTTTTTCTTCCTTTTACTTTAAAGGTGATGTGAATCCCTTCTTGGCAGCATGTTACTGTCCCTCCTCCCCACCTCCATGCAGCCTCTCTATGTCTTTGAAAGAGAATTTAATCCGTGTGCATTGAGGGTAATTATTATAGGTAAAATCTGCCATTTCTTTAAGTACTGTTTTCTGGTTTTAAATTATTCTTTGTTTTTTCCTTTACATTTTCCCCTGTGATTTGATAATTTTCTCTAGTGATATTCTTATTCCTTTTTCTTTTTTTACTTATGATTTGTGACTATTTGATTATGATATGTCTTAGTGTAGCCCTGTTTGGATTGAATTATTGATGTTTTACCTTCCTGTATATGAATAATTATATCTTTTCCTCAATGTGGAAACTTAGATATAATTATCCATATACAGGAAGGTAAAACATCAACTTTCTACCTTTTAGTGTCTTTCTAAATATGATATGTCTTAGTGTAGCCCTGTTTGGATTGAATATGATTACAGATGTTTTCTATACTGACTGTGTATTTATCCTAGAATAAATTCTCTTTATTTCTTTTCTGACTGTGTATTTCCAAATAATTTGTTTTCCGGTTCAAAGATTGTTTCTTCTTGGTCAATGTGCTGTTGATGCTCTTAGTTACATTTTTAATTTCATTCATAAGAAAGTTAAACGTAGGAATCAATATAATCAGAACTTTTAGGAAAGAACCCACCCCCCTAATAGTCAGATGTAGGGCAGAGTTTGATTTGGCACAGCTTCTGCACATGTTTTGTGCCCTCTATTGGCAGCAAAGGGTATAGAACTCAGAACGCTCACTTCTCACTGTTTCTAGTGTGGAACCCTGTTGAAGCTAACGAAGATTTGAAATGAGTTCTGACTTGTTTGTGAAACCATGAAATTCTGATTCTAAAGCTTTTTTAATATTTTATTATTATTTTTATTTTTTATTTATTTAATTTTTTTTTGAGACAGAGTCTCACTATGTCACCCTTGGTAGAGTTCTCTGGTCTCACAGCTCACAGCAATTCAAACTCATGGGCTTAAGTGATTCTCTTGCCTCAGCCTCCCAAGTAGCTGGGACTACAGGCACCTGCCCCAGTGCCTGGCTAGATTCTAAAGCTTTTGTAGTCAGAAGTAGAATATCACATTTTAAATAAGCTAGGTAACAATTTCCAGAGTCCTTTGTATGTGATCTTAGAGAGTAACAACCATCATAGAGGCTCAGACATAGAGACAGATGTGAGTGCCTTCAAGTACTGGTTTACCACTTCTAAATAGATGATGACTATTTTCTGAATTTAGGTTTTTTTAGCATTAAATAGGGATAATCACCTTCAATGAAGGGCTGTTAGGATAATTAAGTGAGCTGATATACATACAAGGCTCCTAGTATAACTTTTAACACATTAAAGTATCCAGTAAATGGCAGGTGATGTCATTAATATGCATTATATTGTGTATATGTACCTTTATTAGTTGGTTTCATATGTATCAATAGCACTGAGAGATAATGTAAGTAATGGACTGGTAAGTAATGGTTGTTGATTAATGATTGATGTGTACAAAGTTCAAACAACTGTATAAAAAGCAACAGAGAGCACCAGTATCCACTTAGATTTATAAGCTACCTTGGCATGTCCTTGGAATCACAAAAATGTGTTTATGGAAGTCACTGATTTGTCCTACAGTAAGTCCTGTTGATCCTGATTTTCAAAAATCTGTATTAGATTTCTCCTGCACAATCTAGAGTCCAGTGATCTGAGCCTGAATATTCACACTTCTAGTTCCTTTCCAAAGTGCTGAAGTGTGCCAGAGAAGGCTTTTTGTAAGTCATTTCCCTGATAACGTGTGCTCTGGCAAGAGCTGCTGCATAATCTCATCCATGAGTTCTGTCACCACCAGCAAAATAAGAACCACATTTTTCAGGCCCAGTTTCCTTACTTCTACAATGAGGATATTATACTCTTCTTTATGGGCAGCTTGGTTCACAATCCCTTCTTCTGATTCAGGGTGAAACAACTGTAATGATATTGTGTGGAGGTGTGTGTTTGTAAATGTGCTAGATTTATATGAGAATTTCAAACCAGGGTGGAATGAATTCCATGCATGTGATTATGGGGGTTATGGTCAACTCTGGCTTTTCATGCCTTCTTTCTTTTCTAGGAGATGTTTCCAGGGACCCAGTTGGGCTTCTTGAAGAAAAGACAGAGACAGAAAGGAAGATGGCTGATTGCCTGACAAATTGTTATCAGGTATGCAGAAAGATTATTCTTAGAGAAAATCACATAGTTGCATCACCAGGCAGACACATTTCCTTCTAGGCAGACTTGTTTCCAAAGCTTCATAAAGTAAATAGACTCACTCAAGGGCTGAGTCACTCACTGAATTTTCCCAGAGAGTGGAAGCCCTTATACTGAGGATTACCTCAAAAACATTTAAGTATTTCAATAATTACTAATTCACATTGCCCCGCATGCTGCTCAATGTGTGTTTCTTACTATGCTGAGTACTATGTCAGAGGATAAAAAAGTTGAAAGTATCTTTTACTCAAAGGCTTTAATTATTAATCACCATTTACCAACTGTATGGATTATACTCTGGAGCGTGCTTTTAATAGAGGAAAATAAGACAAGAAAGCACTTGGAGTTTGGCTATGGTGAGATAACTTCATCTTTGAGATTGGAGTTGTTGAGTAGTGAATGAGTGAGGATAAAGAGGAGAATGCTTGAGACCGGTAAACCTTTGATAGATAAGGAGAAACCTTAGAAGACTCTGTATTGACACATTGGGTTCTGTTACCTCATTCTCCACTGAATAGTGCTTGATGTTACTTGACCCAAGCAGTCATGTATGTGATGATTTAGGACTCAGTGACCTTTAATGATGTGGCTGTGGACTTCACTCAAGAAGAGTGGGTTTTATTGGCTCAAACTCAGAAAATCCTACACAGAGATGTGATGCTGGAGAACTACAAGAACCTGGCCATAGTAGGTAAGACTGATATCATTCTTTGTATGTAGTCTGCAATGGAACATTATGTTACATATTTACAGTGTTGCAGGATCAGTGATATCAATTCTGAATGCATTGGGAAATAAACACATAGTATAACCCCTGCCCTAATAGGTTTTGATTACTGTTATGATCCTCAAAATATGGTCCCATATCAATAGTATCACTGTTAACTGTTTTAGAAATGTACATTCCTTGGCTGGGCACTGTGGCTCATGCCTGTAATCCTAGTACTCTGGGAAGCCAAGGAGGGTGGATTGCTTGAGCTCAAGAGTTCAAGACTAGCCTGAGCAAGAGTGAGACCCCATCTCTATTAAAAATAGAAAAATTAGCTGGGCATTTTGGTGGGTGCCTGTGGTCCTGGCTATATGGGAGGCTGAGCAAGAGGATTGCTTGAACCCAGGAGTTTGTGGTTGCAGTGAGCTATGATGATGCCATGGTACTCCAGCCTGGGGCAACAGAGTAATAAGACTCTGTCTCAAAAAAAAAAAAAAAAGAAAGAAATGTACATTCCTTAGTCTTCCTTTGTGACTTACAGAATCAGAACTTCTCCAGTTGGACCCTTTCTTCTGTGTTTTAACCCTCTCCACAAGAATTAGACGCATGATAATATAATTGAATCTTTGGTGTAGTTGTTTCCTCAAGTGAACAAAGATCTCTTTGTTTCACTTACTTTATCTTTTATGTGTTTAAAATGTTAGTGCTTGATAAACGAGTACATAACCATCAATTTGGATTTCAAGGGTCAAAGATAACCAGGTTTGTTTGGGTGCACAGAATGAAGTGATATTTGCTGCTCATTTTACTGATAATTTTACTGCTTTCATTAGAATTATTAGATAATAATTAGATTCATTCCTGAATCATAGGAAGGTTTATCTTCTCTTGCTTGAGCCTCTTCCATTAATCTGTTCTTCTTTGTTTAAAGGATATCAACTCATCAAACCCAGTCTCATCTCTTGGTTGGAACAAGAAGAAGAATTGGGGACAGTGCAGGGAGGAGATCTCCAAGGTGAGTGTTCACAAAAAATAAACCTGGTCATTGAGAAATTAAGTATGTTTGGAAGCATAATGAGGAATTGTTTTTAGGTTCACTGCATTTTGGAAGGTTGAGGCCATGTTTCTCAGAAGTTAGGATATGTTTAATTTCTGATACTCTTTAAATTTCCATCAGTTCCAATGTTCTTTGATTTCATGAAATAGCATACTTTGTTTTCAAGTTCATTGTTTTGAACAGTGCTCTTGGTACAGATATTTCTTACTTTCCTCTTCTGATAATATTCTTTCTGTTTACAATCAGTTTTAAATTTCAAAAAATCAATTTGTAACAAATTATCTAAAGTTTGGGTCCTTCATCCTTTGCCAAATTTTTGCCAAATTTTTGACATACTAAATCTTCAAGCTTAGCTTTTTTTCCCGTTTATTTAAAAAATAAATACAAATGAGAGTTAACATTTCTTTTCTACCAACCTAAGTTGTTTGTTTTTTTTGGGTTTAATTTCAGACTGGGAAATACTACTTAAAACCAATGTTTCAGCACTACAGCAGGATTTTTGGATGGTACAAACTTCTAATGGGATACCAACAGTAAGATATAAGGGATATTTCTTACTTTAGAATTCACATGTATTAGGACTTCCACTATTGAAAATAAGCACAAAAGAGAGATATTTGACAGAAACAGCATTCACATAACAGGGAGCAATGTCTGTGGAGAGTTATTCTGATAGTAGTGAATTTAGGAATATCCAAACTTAAGTGTGAAACTTGCATCCTTCTAAAAAATGGTATAGGCCAGACATGGTGGCTCACACCTATAATCCTAACACTCTGGGAGGCTGAGGCTGGTGGAATGCTTGAGCTCAGGAGTTTGAGAGTAGCCTGAGCAATAGCAAGACCCTGCCTCTACTTTCTAAAAATAGAAAAACTGAGGTAAGAGGATCGCTTGAGCCTAAGAGCTTGAGGTTGCTGTGAGTGATGATACCACAGCACTCTCTACTCAGGGCACCAGAGTGAGACTCTGTCTCACAAAATAAACAAAAATAAAAATAAAAAAGGTATAATTGTACTGACAAGTAGGATACATTTTCTTGTAGGTAGATCTGTTTCTAGAGTCCCTTAGAGCAAATAAAGACCCTGATTGAATTTCCCCCTAAAGCAGTGGTTCTCAGCCTTCTTAATGCTATAGTCCTTTAATACAGTCCAAAGGGGTTATGGCCCACAGGTTGAGAACCGCTGCCCTAAAGTAATACCTCTTGTATTTGTGAGGAATTATTCTGGAAATTATCTCAGTGTTTTAGTAGATATGAATTAGTCTTACTTTCCTGGTGTGGACTGTATAGTTATTTTTCTGGGTGTCATGACAGTTGGTAAGGAATATAAAAGTATTCTTTTCCTAAAGAACTTGTTTATAATGAGCATTTATCAGGTGTTTGTTATATGCTGTTGGAGTGTGTTGCAGTAGCAAGGATTAAAATGAGACAAGCTCCCAGTCCAGTTGTGGTGAGATTAGTTCATGTGTGAGAGAAGCTATTATAGCCATGTTATTGACAGACACTGACCGAGTATGTTGATAGAAGAGTTCCTAATACCAGTGAGCCTGGGATTAGACAATTTGCATTTTGAGCACTTTACACTGTTTTAATTATTATTAATATATAAGCACTGCCCTTCAGTACCCTATATAGGCTCTGGTCCCCATTCCTCATTCTCTGGTGAACACTGGTGATGTTACTTGGCTCAAACTAGGATACGTATTATGGTTTAGGACCTGGTAACCTTTGACAGTGTGGCTGTGGAGTTCACCCAGGAGGAGTGGACTTTATTGGACACAACTCAGAGAAACCTATACCGAGATGTGATGTTAGAGAACTACAAGAATCTATCCTCAGTAGGTAAGATTGGCATCATTGCTTGTACCTGCCTATGGAATGGATATGTATTATGTACTTACTGTGTTTCAGGATTAATGATGTCAAATCTGAATACAGTGGGAAATAACAGAGGCCTAGTCCCTGTATCAGTGGGTTTTAATCTGGCATGATAGTTTTCAAATGTGAGCCTAGGATCAATAACATTACCATTACTTTATTAAAAATGTGTGTTCTCAGAGTCCATATTTCATGTCTGCTTTTTGGGTCTTGATGTCTGTGTTGTAACAAGCCCTTCATATAACTCTGATCCACCCCAAAGCTGAGAATCACTGGTGTGGTAGTTTTCTCAGAATCAAGATTTCTTTATACAATACCATTATTTTCTACTTGAGTAAAAGTCTTAGGGTTTTTTAAAATGTGCATTGAAGCCTGCATGTGGGCTTCTGGGGTCAGAGATAACTGATCCCTTTTGAATTCAGAAAGCAGGAATATTTGCATTTTGAGTTTCCCTTTCATGGGAAAGTTTGCCATCTCTTGCATGAGGCTCTTCCATTGATGTATCTTTCCGTGGGTGCAGGTTACCAACTTTTTAAACCCAGTCTGATCTCTCAGTTGGAAGAAGAGTTTAGGACAGTACACAGAAATGTTTCTCAAGGTAAGTATTTGTGAAGAATCCCTGGGCAATGTTAAGTTCTAAACATATTGAAGTGTAATGAGGAATTTTTAAGATGTACTTTGAATCAGAAGACTGTGTCCATTGGACTGAAATGTTTTGGGAATTTTTTAGGTTTTCATATTCTAGTACTTTGTGTCCATGCAGAATTTCTGGTGATCTCACAAATGATCTGCTCTTCTTCGAGTTTATAGTTTTAATGCATACTTTGTTCCATTTTTTCCTTCCTTTCCTTTCCTGATAATAGTTTCTGTTCACCATCATGTTTGGTTTTCTTAGAATAAATTGTTTAAAAAAATTACTTAATTTTGACCCTGAGTATTTATGACTGCCAAATTTTAGAAAAAGCTAAACTGCTCAAATTTATCTTTGCTTTACTCTTTAGCATTTAGTTTGAAAACAAACACAAATGAGCTTTATTATTTTTAAGTTATTTAACCGACCATTTTGTCATGTAAACCCTCATCAATGTTTTTCTATCTTACAACAGAATGGAAAATGTGTCTTCAAACCAATGGGTCTGCCCTTCGGCAAGATATTTTTTGTTTAAAAACATCAAATGAGATACAACCGGTAAGATTAAAAAAAGAAATTTCTTATTTTCCACATTCAGAGTAGATTGGTATTGCATTGCAGAAATCAGCACAAATGATAGATACTTGAGAGAAGTGGCATTTACACTAGAGTGAGAAATGTCTCCAGAGAGAGACCCCATACTTAGCATAAACCCGAATATTTCATTGTTACCACATAGTTTTCAACATATATAACTAGACATTCAACTTTTAAAATAATTTCATGAAAATCTATAGGACTTTTTTTAAGATGAGAATAGACGGTACAGGATTTGCAGTAGAATTCCTTTCTTTGAGTTGAAAGAAATTCAGAGGGCAAGAACGTATGTGTTAAAATGGCAAATCATAATCATCGTGTTTCTGTATTTAGTTGGGTGGAATCTATTAACCTGTCTGATAAAATGCTTTATTCATCATTAATTCTATAATCAACAGGCAAGAAACCACAATGGAGGGGAACTCTATGACTGTAAAAAATGTGGAAATGTCTTCAGTGAACACTTATGCCTTAAGACACACATAAGTGCTCAAAATGATCAGTATGGAGAAGACTTCCTTTGTCTGCAGAAGGAAACCTCTACTAGAGGGAAACTTTCTGTGTTTGATGAGCATGGCAGATCCTTCAGCCTGACTTTAAATGTTGAGTTCCAGAGAAAGTGCACACAGGATCAATTTTTTGAATGCAATGACTGTGGGAAAACTTTTGTTAATCAGTCACACTTTCAGGCACACAGGAAAACTCACAATGGAGAAAAACTCTATGAATGTGAGCACTGTAGGAAAGTATTTCCTGACTCCATGACCTGTGCTATGCATGTTGAAACACACATTGTAAAAAATACCTATGAATGTAAGGAATGTGGTAAAGGCTTTAGAAACCCTACCTATCTTGATAATCACATGCGAACACACACTGGAATGAAAACATATAAGTGTAAGGACTGTGGGAGAGCCTTCACTGTGCACTCAGACCTAACTAAACACATACAAACTCACACTGGAGAGAAGCCCTATGAGTGTAAGGAATGTGGTAAAGCCTTCCGTACATCCTCAGGCCTTATCGAACATATAAGGTGTCATACAGGAGAGAGACCCTTTAAGTGTGACCAGTGTGAGAAAGCTTTTGTTTCTTTATCATCTCTTTTTGCACATCTGAGAACTCACGCTGGAGAGAAGTTCTTTGAGTGTTACATGTGTGGGAAACTATTTACCTCTTCTTCTTATCTTCGAGTTCATATGCGAACTCATACGGGAGAGAGACCGTATAGATGCAAGGAGTGTGGGAAAGCCTTCACTAAAAGCTCATACCTCACTAAGCATTTACGAATACACACTGGAGAGAAACCCTATGAATGTCAGAAATGTGGGAAAGCCTTCATTGAGCGTTCATACCTTACTAGACATATACGAACACACACTGGAGAGAAGCCCTATGAATGTAAGGAATGTGGGAAAGCCTTTGCTGTTTCCTCAAGCCTAACTGATCATGTAAGAATTCACACTGGAGAGAAACCCTATAAATGTGACGAATGTGGAAAAGCCTATAATAGGTGTGGTCTACTAACTCAACATTCAAAAACCCACACCACAGAGAAGACCTTTGAATGTAAGGCATGTGGAAAATCCTTTAGAAATTCTTTGTGCCTTAATGATCACTTCCGAATTCACACTGAAGTGAAAACCTATGAATGTAAGGAATGTGGAAAAACATTCACTTGGCGCTCGAGCCTTACCAAACATGTACGAATGCACAATAGTGAGAAGCCTTATGATGTGGGAAATGTGGGAAACTCTTACATACATCCTCAGGATGTATTCAGCATATGAGAAGTCACACAGGAGAAAAATGCTTTGAATGTGATCCATGTGGGAAAGCCTTTGCTTCCTTTTCATGTCATATTGCACATTTGAGAACTCATACTGGAGAAACGCCCTGTGTATGTAAGGAATGTGGTAAAACCTTTACTGTTTCCTCAAGCCTAACTGAACATGTAAGAATTCATAGTGGAGAGTATCCCTATAAATGTCAGGAATGTGGGAGAGCCTTAATTAACACTTGAAACTTTCTAGTCAGGTACAAACTCAACACTGTAGAGTAATCCTATAAATGTCAGGAATACAGAAAAGCATTCACTGGTTTTTCTCATCTTACTGAATGTATAAAAACACACTACAGAGAAACCTTTTTTATGTAAGGAATGAGGAAAATCCTTTTGATAGTCCATATGCCTTAATAATCACAGTCTACCCACACTGATGAGAAACATTACTAATGTAACCAATTTGTGAACATGTTCTGTTGTCCCTGTTCACTTTAAAGATATGAAAGACCTTACTCTGAAGATACTCCATGAAGTTAAGGCCTATAGGAGAGCCAATAAAATCTAACAGGGCAGTGCTGGTGTTCAGTGGGTAGGGTGCCGGCTCCATATACTGAGGGTGGCAAGTTCGAACCTGGCCCCAGCCAAATTGCAACAAAACATAGCCGGGTGTTGTGGCAGGCGTCTGTAGTCCCATCTACTTGGGAGACTGAGGCAAGAGAATTGCTCAAGCCCAAGAGTTTGAGATTGCTGTGAGCTGTGATGCCACGGTACTCTATCCAGGGCAATATAGTGAGACTGTCTCAAAAAAAAAAGAAAAGAAAAAAATATGCAAAATCTGCTAACAATGCAGCACATAAGAATCAATTTGTACGATGTTCAAATCATGAAAGGTTTCTCCTATTCCTTTGGATGTTATTAAATATGTGAGATCTTGCAATGGAGATAAACCCTACTGATGTAAATTCTGTGTAAAGATTCTAGGTCTACCAAATACTTTGATGTTCACCTGTAATCTCACAGTAGAGAAAAACTTCACGAAGGGAAGAAGTGTTGGAAAGTAATTTTTACATTGATTGCATTGTTCTTCAACCTTTAGTACACACGAGGCAATTCACATTCAAATTGTGGATGTATGGAATAGGTGAACTGTCTGACATCTGACAGAGATGTGGCTTTCTGTGTAGTTCTATGGAACAATTTTGAAAATTTGTGATACTGCTCTGCACATTCCTGATACGAAATGTCTTTATTCTACAGTAGTGCCATTGTAGTCTAGTTCCTATACCTTCTAGGTTACAAAGTAGGTCTTCGGGAATCAGACTGAAGCCCATGTCAGCAGTGTAAATTCTCTTTGTGGGTTGTCATGGTCTCAGACATGGTCTACCTATAGTGACTCACACTGGTTGATGTGTGAGATATAATACAGCTCTAAATGTAAAGGCTATTCATCCTTCCCACCTGATCTTTTCAGATAAGATACTAAGTTAAAAGAAGGGGCTAAATGGAGAAAGTGAGGTAATAGGTAGTAGTCTGAGATACTATGACCCTGGAGGGAGAGCCATTACTTACCCTACACCTGGGGAGGTCAGACTTACTGTAACATCAAGCAGTGCAGGGATGTGGTAGGAACCATAATTGTTCATTCCCTTTGACCCATATATCTATTTCCACAATTTAGTAATCATATTACATACCTGAGTCAATTAATTGCTATGATTGGCAATATGACCAGTTTTTGGGTTTTCAGTGCATCCTTGTACAATGAAAACAAACAGACTTTCTGGTGAATGTGGCTGGTCATGATGTTCTGCTCTGTTTGACACCATTATTGGCCCTTTGGTCATACAGACCAGCATGACCAGGTTTTGGTCTGAGTGGTACAAATGTATTTCGTATGCTCCAGCAATCTTGGATTATGTCATGTATGGCCATTGAGGCTGCTGCTGTTTGATGACTCTCTCTATAGTGTTTAATCCAACCAATGTAATGATTATCAAATTAATTTTAAAAGTCCTAAATGGAAGAGATGGGTACTTTTTTTTTTTTTGGCCAAGGCCAGGTTTGAACCCACCACCTCCAGTATATGGGGCTGGTTCCCTACTCCATGAGCCACAGGCACTGCCCACGGTACCTTTTTGTGATATGTTTTTTCATGGAAAGGAGTGGGTTGTGGACAGGTTCTCTTGTGGGTGTGAATGTTCCTGTTTAGCCCATATCCTGTCAGCTTTAACTGTCACCAATGACACAATCATCAGATTAGTCTGAACTGCTTTGTGTGGACTATATCAGCTCATTGACTGCAAATGCCATAGGTGTCCCTGAAACTTGCTCACACTTGCCTGAGTCTTTGTAGGTAATGGGAGAGGTAAATACTGGATTCATCTTAGTGCTTAGACTCATAGTGATGGTATCATGGAAATCTCATAGCCCGGACATGTCTGGCTTCATAAGCTGATTTATTTTCTTTTTCTTTCCTTTCTTGTTAATTTTAAAAGATTTAGGGAGTACAAGTACTTTTTTTTTACATGGTTGAATAGTATAGAAACTGATTTCTGATTGTCAATATGTAAGATGTATTTGATCTTTATATGCTGAATTTTACTAGAAGCCCTACCAATCATTCTTTAAAAGTCTAGCTTTTATGTATTATTTTGTGTTTTTCACATACATAGCCATATCATCTGTAATTGACAGTTTTATTTTCATTTCTAATCTTGGATCATTTATGTCTTTTTCTTAATTTTGTGCCTGAACAAGACCACCTTTAATAGTAAAACAAGCATACTTTTGCTAATCCTAATGGCACATACTTTCTGTCTTTACTCATTACTGTATTGGTTATAGATAGATATTATTACTAGATCAAAGCTTTTGACTACTTTTTATTGTTTGGAGGAGGCTTTCTCATGAATGGCTCAATAATGTGCCTCAGAAGGAGTAGGCAAAAAAAAAAAAAAAAGAAAGAAAAAAAAAGAATTTATTAAATGCTTTCTCCTGATTCCTTTTATTTATTTTTAAATTGAGATAGAGTTTCACTTTGTCAACCTCGGTAGAGTGCTATGGTGTCGTAGCTCACAACAGCATCTTTTTTTTCTTTTTTTTGTAGAGACAGAGTCTCACTTTATCGCCCTCAGTAGAGTGCTGTGGCATCACACAGCTCACAGCAACCTTCACTCCTGGACTTAGGCGATTCTCTTGCCTCAGCCTCCCGAGCAGCTGGGACTACAGGTGCCGGCCACAAGGCCCGGCAATTTCTCTGTTTTGCAGTTCCGCTGAAGCTGGGTTTGAACCCATCACCTTCGGTATATGGGGCTGGCACCCTACTCGATGAGCCACAGGCACCACCCGCTCACAGCAACATCTTCAAACTCTTGGGCTCAAGCTATTCTCTTGCTTTAGCCTCCTGAGTATCTGGGACTACAGGCGCTTGCCACAATGCCTGAGTATTTTTTGTTTGTATAGCTGGCCTGGGCTGGGCTCACCAGCCTCGGAGCATTATGGCCAGCACCCTAACCACTGAAGTACAGGTCCCCAGCCACTTGATTCCTTTTAGATGATAATTGTCTCACTAAGAAAATTCAAGTTCCTAGAACTGCACCTGCCTATTATAGGTACCTAATATGTGAATGCATGATTTCAGCCTGAATGTATTCTGTATTACCTATAGTGTAGACATATTTCTAAACTAAGTATTACTAAGTAAATTGGCATGAAACATTCTTTTTTTTTTTTTTTTTTGAGACAGAGCCTCAAGCTGTCACCCTGGGTAGAGTGCTGTAGCATCACAGCTCATAGCAACCTCCAATTTCTGGGCTCACACGAGTCTCTTGCCTCCGCCTCCCAAGTGGCTGGGACTACAGGTGCCCACCACACACCCAGCCAGTTTTTGGTTGCAGCTGTAGTTGTTTGGCGGGCCCAGGCTGGATTCGAATCTGCCAGCTTAGGTGTACATGGCTGGCGTCTTAGCCCGTTGAGCCACAAGTACCAAGCTGACATGAAACATTCTTTTGTTACTCTATGCTTTGTCTTTTATATGAAATAGAAGTATTTCCTTCTTTTGTAAACTCGTACTATATATATATATATATATATATGTCAATTCACTAGCAAATAATCTAAATCTAGATTGTTACCATTGTTACTGGATTTTACTCACGTTTTGGAATGATTTCAAAGAATGGACTCAATTGTTTTTTATATTGTAAGGACTAGAAAGGTTTCCAATTTCATCTTAAATCTGTTTTGACGAGTTTTGTTTCAGCAAGAGTTGTTTTTACAGGCATTTTTGTATCTTTCAATTTTACAGTCTAAGTTTACATTTTCTGGTATTTTAAGTTTTTTGTGGCTTCAGCCATTATGTACTTTTTGTATCCCCCTTTTCATTCCTAATACCACTTCTTTGTGTCTTTATAAAAACATTAATATTGGCCAGGTGCAGTGGCTCATGCCTGTATTCCTAGCACTCTGGGGGGCTGAGGAGGTTGGATTGCCTGACCTCCCGTGTTTGAGACCAGCCTGAGCAAGAGCAACACCCTGTTGCTAAAAGTAGCTGGGCATTGTGGCAGGTGCCTGTATTCCTAGCTACTCAGGAGGCTGAGGCAAGAGAATTGCTTGAGCCCAAAAGTTAGAGGTTACCGTGAGCTGTGATGCCACAGCACTCTACTGAGTGTGAGAAAGTGAGATTCTGCCTCAAACCAAACAAAAAAATTAATATTGCCAGAATTCATTTGTGGATAGCCACTTAAGGAGTGATCCCAGTGACAAGTGCTTTCCTGGGAAAGCTTCTGCTTAGCCCAGGTTAGCAATTTAAAGTGTCTTCTACGTGGGCTGAGGAGGATTTAGGCTCTCCACCCTGCAGGGTTTGAGAAATCATTAGAGGCATCCAGTCTCCATTTGGTACAGCCGTATCAGCATTGTGATTAACATCATACCCCAGAAGATCACCTGTTGCCCAGACGGTATTCAGCAAAATATATATATATATATATATATATATATATATATATACACACACACACACACACACACACACATACTGCTTTGTTTTGGTTTTGATTTGTTTTGTGTTGTTTTGTTTTTTTAATTTCAACATTTTCCCTATAGATATTTTTCTTTTTTTCTTTTATTTCTTCATTTTTCTAGTTTAAATATAATTTTCCATTGTTGCCTTTCTTCAACAATTAGAACTTCATTTTTGCTAGTGAAGTTTGCTAGTTTCCCTATTATTCGGTTTTTCCCCCAATTTTATCCCGTGTAGTTTTTGGTTTGCTTGTTTTGGTTTGATTTATTGCATTTCTGTCTTTCCTCTCTACTTGGTAGAGGTGGGGTACTGTGTCCAAACTGGCTGGCAGACAGCTGCTGACCTAACTACCCAACCCGGTAGGTAGCCCCAGAGGTTGGGGGTTCTCAAGGTTGGGTCAAAGTATCATACTGTACACCTACATTGCTCCTGTCCCCCTCTTTCTGTGCCTCTCTTCTTTTTGTCAATAATTGCTTCTACCCACCCCCTCTCCTTTCTCCATTTTCTTTTCTTTCTTTCTTTTTTCCCTTCTTGCTCTTCAATCTTCTCATCTTCTGGTCCTGTACCAAAAGGACTCATTGAAACCCTAGTCCAGAGGCACGGCAACTTAAAGAGCAGGAGGAAGTGAAAGGAAAATTAGGGCAAGGAAACAGATAAAATAAATCACTCCTCAGGAAGAATCAGCAGAAAACTCCTGGTATCATGAAAAACCAGTCCAGAGCAACCCCCTCCAAGGAACTGTGAGGTAGCTACTGCAAAGGATTCCACCTATAAGGAAATGTTAGAAATGACAGAAAGGGAATTTAGAATACAGATGATGAAAACAATGAAGGAAAATGCTGATAAAGTGGAAAATAACCAAAAGGAAATCCAAAAACAGAATCAAATAAGAGATGAATGATATGAAGAATATAAGAAGGATATTGCAGAGCTGAAGGAACTGAAGCAGTCAATTAGGGAACTTAAAGATGCAGTAGAAAGTATCAACAACAGATTAGACTATGCAGAAGAAAGAATCTCAGAAGTAGAGGACAAAGCTCTTAAGATAACTCAGATAGTTAAAGAGGCAGAAAAGAAGAGAGAGAAAGCAGAACGTTTGCTGACAGAATTATGGGACTCTATGAAGCGTTCAAACATACGAGTTATAGATATCCCAGAAGGGGAAGAAGAATGCCTCAGAGGAATGTAAGCCATACTACAGAATATTATAAATGAAAATTTCCGAAATATCAGCACAGATTCTGACATTCCTTTCAGATGAATATCGGACCCTAGGTCACCTCAACTCTAACTGAGCTTCCCAAAGACACATAGTAATGAACCTGTCCAAAGTCAAGACAAAAGAAAAGATTCTTCAGCTGCCAGCAGTAAGTGCTAGTTGACCTATAGGGGCAAATCCCTCAGGGTGACCACAGACTTTTCTAATGAAACTTTCCAAGCAAGATAATGGTCATCTACCTTTAATCTACTTGAATAGAATGATTTCCAGCCCAGAATTCTATATCCTGCCAAGCCTAGTTTTAAAACTGATGGAGAAATCAAATCATTTACTGATACACAAACACTGAGGAAATTCACCACAAGACCAGCTCTACAGGAAATACTTCAACCTGTCCTACACACTGACCATCACAATTGATCGACAGCAAAGTAAGAACTCAAAAATTAAAGGACAGAACCTAACTTCCACACTGATGCATAAGATAAAACTAAGCAATGAACTCTCACAAAATAAGATGAATAGAACACTACCACACTTATCAATTATCTCAATAAATGTTAATAATTGAATTCCCCACTAAAGAGACACAGATTGGCAGACTGGATTAAAAAACACAAGCCATCCATTTGCTGTCTGCAGGAAACACCTAGCTTCAAAAGACAAATGAAAACTCCCAAGTAAAGTGTTGGAAGACAATTTTTCAGGCAAATGGAATTCAGAAGAAAAGAGGAGTTGCAATCTTATTTTCAGATACATGTGGATTTGAAGCAACTCAAGTCAAAAAAGACAAAGATGGTCACTTTATATTGGTCAAGGGAAAAATACAACAAGAAGTTTCAATTCTAAATATTTATGCACTCAATTTAAATGCTCCTAGATTCTTGAAACAGACCTTACTCAGTCTGAGCAATATGATATCCTATAATACCATAGTAACAGGGGACTTTAACACTCCTCTTACCAAGCTGGACATATCCTCTAAACAGAAATTATACAAGGATATAAGGGACTTAAATGAGACCCTAGAACAACTGTGCTTGATAGACGCATATAGAACACTCCATCCCAAAGATAAAGAATATACGTTCTTCTCATCGGCCCATGGATCCTCCAAAATTTATCATATCCTAGGACACAAAACAAACCTCAATAGGATCAAAAGAATTGAAATTTTACATTGTATTCTGCAGACTACAAAGCACTAAAGGTGGAACTCAACTCCAACAAAAATGTTCAACCCCACACAAAGGCATAGAAATTAAACAACCTTCTGTTGAATGACAGTTGGGTGCAGGAAGAAATAAAACAGGAAATCATTAACTTCCTTGTGCATAACAACAATGAAGACACAAGCTACCAAAACCTGTGGGATAATACAAAAGCAGTTCTAAGAGGAAAATTTATCGCTTTAGATGCCTACATTTGAAAAACAGAAAGAGAGCGCATCGACAAACTCACAAGCCATCTTATGGAATTGGAAAAAGAAGAACAATCTAAGCCTAAACCCAGCAGAAGAAAAGAAATATCTAAAATTAAATCAAAGATCAATGAAATTGAAAACGAATCATTCAGAAAATTAATGAAACAAAGAGTTGGTTTTTTAAAAAAATAATTAAAATAGATAAACCTTTGGCCAGACTAACTAGAAATAGAAAAGTAAAATCTCTAGTAACCTCAATCAGAAATGATAAAGGGGAAATTACAACTGATGCCACA
This sequence comes from Perodicticus potto, assembly GCA_963574655.1. Taxonomy (NCBI): domain Eukaryota; kingdom Metazoa; phylum Chordata; class Mammalia; order Primates; family Lorisidae; genus Perodicticus; species Perodicticus potto. Next base: position 25,633 of record CAUYRH010047430.1, read on the forward strand.
GAGATACAAGAGATCATCTCTGAATACTATCAGAAACTCTATG
>CAUYRH010047432.1:0-18115 GCA_963574655.1 Perodicticus potto
AGCTAAGTGAGGGCGGCACCTGTGACTCAAAGGAGTAGGCACCGGTCCCATATGCTGGAGGTGGAGGGTTCAAACCCAGCCCTGGCCAAAAAGCGCAAAAAAAAAAAAAAAGAAGCTAAGTGAAGAAATTTTAGACTTAAACTTAACCATTCAACAGTTAGATTTAACAGACATCTACAGAACATTTCATCCTAACAAAACTCAATACACATTCTTCTCATCAGCCCACAAAACATACTCCAAAATTGATCCCATCTTACATCACAAGTCTAACCTCAGCAAATTTAAAAGAATGGAAATCATTCCTTGCATCTTCTCAGACCATCATGGAATAAAAGTTGAACTCAGTAACAACAGGAATCTGCATACTCATACAAAAACATGGCAGCTAAATAACCCTATGCTGAATAATAACTGGGTTGTATATGAGAGTAAGAAGGAAATTACCACATTTTTGGAACAAAACAATAATGAAAACACGAATTATCAGAACCTCTGGGATACTGCAAAGGCAATTCAAAGAGGGAAATTTATAGCACTGCAAGCTTTCCTCAAGAGAATGGACAGAGAGGAAGTTAACAACTTAATGGGACATCTCAAGCAACTGGAAAAGGAAGAACATTCCAATCCCAAACCCAGCAGAAGAAAAGAAATAACCAAAATTTAAGTGAAATTGAAAACAAAAGGATTATACAACAAAAATTGAAAATAAAAGGATTATACAACGTATCAATAAATAAAAATGTTGGTTTTTTGAAAATGTCAATAAAATAGATAAACCTTTGGCTAACCTAATCAGGAATAAAAGAGTAAAATCTCTTATTTCATCAATCAGAAATGGTAAAGACGAAATAACAATAGATTCCTCAGAAATTCAAAAAATCCTTAACGACTATTACAAGAAACTTTATTTTCAGAAATGTGAAAATCTGAAGAAAACTGACCAATACTTGGAAGCATGCCACTTTCCAAGACTTAGCCAGAATCAAGTGGAAATGTTGAACAAACCTATATCAAGTTCTGAAATAGCATCAACTATACAAAATCTCCCTAAAAAGAAAAGCCCAGGACCAGATCTCTTCACACCAGAATTCTACCAAACCTTTAAAGAGGAACTAGTACCTATATTACTTAACCTTTTCCAAAATATAAAAAAAGAAGGAATACTACCCAACACATTCTATGAAGCAAACATCACCTTGATCCCCAAACCAGGAAAAGACTCAACAAGAAAAGAAAATTACAGACCAATATCACTAATGAACATTGATGCAAAAATATCCAACAAGATCCTAACAAACAGAATCCAGCAACACATCAAACAAATTATATACCACGACCAAGTGGGTTTTATCCCAGGGTTTCAAGGCTGGTTCAATATACATAAATCTATAAATATAATACATCACATAAACAAATTAAAAAACAAAGACCATATGATTCTCTCAATTGATGCAGAAAAAGCTTTTGATAATATCCAGCATCCTCTCATGTTCGGAACACTTAAGAAAATTGGTGTAGAAGGGACATTTCTTAAAGTGATAGAGGTCTTCTACAGCAAACCCACAGCCAATATCGTATTTCCACTCAGATCAGCAACCAGGCAAGGTTGCCCATTGTCTCCACTGCTATTTAACATTGTAATGGAAGTCTTAGCCATCGCAATTAGGGAAGAAAAGGCAATCAAGGGTATCCATATAGGGTCAGAAGAGACCAAACTTCCAGTCTTTGAAGATGATATGATTGTATATCTTGAAAACACCAGGGATTCTACTACAAAACTCTTAGAAGTGATCAAGGAATACAGCAGTGTCTCAGGTTACAAAATCAACATTGATAAATCTGTAGCCTTTATATATACCAACAATAGTCAAGCTGAAAAAACAGCTCGACTATTGTTGGTATATATGAAGGCTACTCTATTTTATTCACAGTAGTGCCAAAAAAGATGAAATATTTGGGAGTTTACCTAACAAAGGACGTGAAAGATCTCTATAAAGAGAACTATGAAACTCTAAGAAAAGAAATAGTTGAAGATGTTAACAAATGGAAAAACATACCATGCTCATGGCTGGAAAGAATCAACATTGTTAAAATGCCTATACTACCCAAAACAATATACAATTTTAATGCAATCCCTATTAAAGCTCCATTGTCATACTTTAAAGATCTTGAAAAAATAATACTTCATTTCATATGGAAACAGAAAAAAACCTTGAATAGCCAAGACATTACTCATAAATAAAAACAAAGCAGGAGGAATAACGCTACCAGACCTGAGACTGTAGTATAAATCGATAGTGATCAAAACAGCATGGTACTGGCACAAAAACAGAGAGGTAGATGTTTGGAACAGAATAGAGAACCAAGAGATGAACCCAGCTACTTACCGTTATTTGATCTTTGATAAGCCAATTAAAAATATTCAGTGGGGAAAATATTCCCTATTTAACAAATGGAGCTGGGTGAACACGCTGGCAACCTGTAGAAGACTGAAACTGGACCCAAATCTTTCACCATTTACTAAGATAGACTCTCACTGGATAAAGATTTAAACTTAAGAAATGAAACTATAAAAATACCAGAAGAAAGTGCAAGGAAAACTCTTGAAGAAATCAACCTGGGTGAATATTTTATGAGGAGGACCCCCTGGGCAATTGAAGCAGCATCAAAAATACATTACTGGGACCTGATCAAACTAAAAAGCTCCTGCACAGCCAAGAACACAGTAGATAAAGCAAACAGACAGCCCTCAGAATGGGAGAAGATATTTGCAGGTTATGTCTCTGACAAAGGTTTAATAACCAGAATCCACAGAGAATTCAAATGTATTAGCAAGAAAAGGACAAGTGATCCCATCTCAGGGTGGGCAAGGGACTTGAAGAGAAACTTCTCTGAAGAAGGCAGGCACATGGCCTACAGATACATGAAAAAATGCTCATCATCCTTAATCATCAGAGAAATGCAAATCAAAACTATTCTGAGATATCATCTAACCACAGTAAGATTAGCCCACATCACAAAATCCCAAAACCAGAGATGTGGCATGGATGTGGAGAAAAGGGAACACTTCTACACTGCTGGTGGGAATGCAAACTAATACGTTCCTTTTGGAAAGATGTTTGGAGAACACTTAGGGATCTAAAAATAGACCTACCATTCAATTCTACAATTCCCCTATTAGGTATATATCCAGAAGACCAAAAATCATATTATAACAAATATTTGTATCAGAATGTTTATTGCAGCCCAATTCATAATTGCTAAGTCATGGAAGAAGCCCAAGTGCCCATCAACCCATGAACGGATTAATGAATTGTGGTATATGTATGCCATGGAATATTACGCATCCTTGAAAAAAGATGGATACTTTACCTCTTTCATATTTACATGGATAGAGCTGGAACATATTCTTCTTAGGAAAGTATCTCAAGAATGGAAGAAAAAGTATCCAATGTACTAAGCCCTACTATGAAACTAATTTATTGCTTTCATATGAAAGCTATAACTCAATTATAGCCCAAGAATATAGGGAAAGGGGAGTGGGAGAAGAGGGAAGGGGGGAGGATGGGTGGAGTGAGGGTAATTGGTGAGACCACACCTTTGGTGCATCTTGCAAGGGTACATGTGAAATTTACTAAATGTAGAATATAAATGTCTTAACACAATAGCTAAGAAAATGCAGCTATGCATAGCATAGTATAGTTGAAGTCTATGTTAATTAGTTTGATGAAAATATTTTAAATTGTATATAAAACTAGCACATTGTAACCCATGATTGCATTAATGTATACAGCTATGATTTAATAAAAAGAAAAATCAAAAGATCAATGAAAGAAAAAGTTAGCCTTTTGAAAAGATAAACAAAATGGACAAACATTTAACCAGACTAAGAAAAAAAGAGAGACAAACCAAATAAATAGAATCAGAGATAAAAGAGGAGGCATTACACCTGATACTGCGGAAGTTCAAAGGATCATTGGAGATTACTATGAGTAACTGTATGCGAATAAATTGGAAAACCTAGAAGAACTAGATACATTCCTAGACACATACAAGATCAAACCAAAAAGAAATCTAAAACCAGGGCCTGAAACCGTGCAGGGCCATGTCTGCACTCCAAGTTTGGGTGCACCAGCCGCTGGGATATCCCACGTGGTGTGGCAAGGGGCAGCTCTGATGGAGCCATGGATGTGGGCGCTGTTTCAAAATAGTCAGTGCTGCATGCCAAGCCCCCCTCAAAAAAGAAATCGAAAACCCGAATAATCTAATAACAAATAGTGAAATAGAAGCAGTAATACAAAGTCACCCAACAAATAAAAGCCCGGGACCCCATGGCTTCACTACAGAATTTAACCATACATTCAAAGAAATAACAGCAATCTTACTTAAACTCTTCCAAAAAATTGAGGAGGAGAGGATATTCCCATGATCATTTTATGAGCCCTGTATTAGCCCTGTACAAAACCCAGATAAAGACATGACAAAAAAAGAAAACTATAGGCCAATATCTCTGATAAACTAGATCTAAAAATCCTCAAGAAAATACTAGCAAACCCAATTCAATAACATATTAAAAAGTTTCGGGAGGCAGAGGCAGGAGACTCGCTTGAGCCCAGGAATTGGAGGTTGCTGTGAGCTATAGTGCCATGGCACTCTATCCAGGGTGACAGCTTGAGGCTTTGTCTCCAAAAAAAAAAAAAAAAGATTCATCACAATGAAGTAGGATTCATCCCAGGAATCCAAGGATGGTGCAACAGACACAAATCTATCGTGTGATATATGTGAAGAATGAAGGACAAAACTATGTGATCATTTCAACTGATGCTGAAGTATCATTTGATAAAATTCTACATCTCTTCATAATAAAAACTCTCAAAACACTGGCTACAGAAGGAACTTATCTCATGATGATAAAACCTATATGTAACAGACCCACAGGTGGTATCATATTGAATAGGAAAAAAGTAAAATCCTTTCCTTTAAAAAATAATTTAAAGAGTGGAATTGGAATGTTCCTAATACAAAGAAATGATAAATGCTTGAAGTGATGGATACCCCAATTACCCTGATTTGATAATTACACATTTATATTTATATCAAAACATCACATGTACCTTATAAACATATACAACTAATATGTTACCCATAATAACAAAAATAAAATTTATCTTTTTTCAAAGTAATTAAACCAAGACTGCATGGCCAACATCCTTCAGCTAGTGGGTCACAGAGTTATCTCTCCAGTGCAGAGATATCTGCGTGTGAACTCCATGCCCTTTACTCACACACTATGGATTCTCAGTGCCAATGCTCAGAAGAGAAATGCACACTAAGACCCCATCTTTGTGTGGGTGCTGACTCTGCAAATTAGCAAACAACTTATTAGCCACAAAGTCAGAGAAAGTTTAAGGCTAATAGGATCTTTGAAATCTCACCCACTCCTCATTTTACCGATAGACACTGAATCCCACAAGAGAGCAAATGGCTTGTCCAACACTATGCATGTGCCTGAATTTTACCGAGTGCCTTAGCCCTGTGCTACTAGTCTCTTTAAGAACAGGCAGAAAGACTGGGTGCAGTGGCTCACATCTGTAATCCTAACACTCTGGGAGGCCGAGGCAAGTGGATTGCTTGAGCTATGAGTTCAAGACCAGCCTGAGCAAGAATGAGACCCCATCTCTAAAAAAATAGCCAGGCGTTATGGGGGCACCTGTAGTCCCTGTTACTTGGGAAGCTGAGGCAAGAGGACCACTTGAGCCCAAGAGTTAGAGGTTGCTGTGAACTATGACACAGCAGCAGCTTTCTACCGGGGGCAAGAAAGTGAGACTGTGTCTCAAAAAAAAAAAAAAAAAAGAACATGTGGAAATAGGCAAATAATGAATGCCCTGACTAAATGTCTTCACATCACCCTCACTGGCCACGAACTAAGAAACCTTGGCAGCAATGCCCAGGGCGGCAGCTCCTCAGCTGTCCAGCAGATGCACTCTGCCTTTCAAGACTATCCAAAAAAGGGATGTGAGGGCCAGAGAGGTGGGCTCAGGTAATTGAAGAAAATAAAGGAAAGAAAAGAACCCACTTCCTTCAGATGCTCTGGGGAAAGCATGTCCAGGGCCCTGGTTGTTCCTAAAGCCATCTCAGCCCTCCACCGCTCACTTTCTACAAGCACACAGGAAGAGTAAAAAAGCACGCCACCCAAACCAAGGCTGTTCTTTAGGGCCCTGCTACAGGGGACATTTATCTTTTCCACCCTTAACTTTCCCTGCCATGACCATGACCTTGCCCAGTGTAGCTCGCAGAAAGATAGACAGAAGGGAAATGGGTTATTTTCTTAACTTAGAGCCTCCCTAAATCCTGAACACTAAGCTCAATGTTAAGAATTTGGTTTCTGGATGACCACAGATAATTTAGAAGACCACCTCATGAGGTTCTCCCCAGGAAGGATCGTCTCAGAGACCAAGTTGGCCCTGTTTGGCACAAAAGGGCAGTGCAGTTTCAGCTCCCTGTGATAAAAACCCACCCTGTAGATCCCTTGTGTAGGGGACACATTCAAACATTTGAACAGACCCTAAGTCACAGGAAAGCAAGAAGAGTCCCATCCTCTGAATAGGATGGCCATTGTCACTCCATTTCTTGCTCTCCTGGGTCCCCAAGAAGCCCCTATGTTCTGATGGAGACCCCCGGAATGTCTTCCCTGGAGCATGTGTCCGAACAGAGAACTACCAGTAACAGCAGGAGAGCTCTTGGGGCTTTCTCCAAACTTCTCAGGAAGATGCCAAGAAGAAAGGGGAGTGGCATGGCAGGACAGAGTGGAGGGGAATGTGGGATGCTTGGGAGGGGAGGAACCTGCCCAGCTCCCACTGATGATTTTTCTTTCCCTCTCTTTTTCAGTGTTCAGCCCCCAGCTGGATGCCGGTGCAACGCCTACAGCAGCCCAAGGCCTCTCCTTCAGCTGTTGCCAGCTTCCAAACACGCGCCTGGCGCTGTGTTTATGCCGGTTGCCATGAGAGATAAGTGCAGTGTGAATGGAGCTAAATTCTCTGGGCTGCCATGGAATAGGGCCAGGTGTATTTTTAAAGCATCTGGGAAAGCCAGTCACCACAAGAAGAGTTTCATTCTCTGGGCAACGTGTTCCTTTTTCAGTGACTCGTCTACAAATGCAAAGTGGGTGGAAGCTGAGTCTCTTCTTTCCTTCTTTGGGTTGTATTTGGGATTTTTACCTTTTTATGCAACTAGTGATAGGGGAAACTATAATTCTTGGCATGTGTACAGACACTGTGAGGTTCTGGAAACAATGACAGAAAATGTGTAGATACCACATACTGTAGGCCAGATGCTATTGAAAGTATTTTATGTTCATGATTATCCTACTTAGTCCTTACAACTTCTCTATGAATTAAACTCTACATTTAGTCCCCATTTCATAGATGAGAAGACTGAGGCATAAGGAGGGTAATTTTCCCAAGGTCACAAAGCTAAGGGAAACAAAAGATAAGAACGTAGGTAGTGTGGTATCAGAGGCCCTATTCCTAACCTCTTTTTGATTCTGCCTCTGCGATGGTTTGGGGTCAGAAAGTCCTGATTTGGCTCGGCGCCTGTGGCTCAATTGGCTAAGGTGCCAGCCACGTACACCTGAGCTGGCGGGTTCGAATCCTGCCTGGACCCGCCAAACAACAATGACAGCTACAACCAAAAAAAAATGGCCAGGTGTTGTGGCGGGCGCCTGTGGTCCCAGCTACTTGGGAGGCGGAGGCAGGAGACTCGCTTGAGCCCAGGAATTGGAGGTTGCTGTGAGCTGTGATGCCACCACACTCTATCCAGGGTGACAGCTTGAGGCTCTGTCTTAAAAAAAAAAAGAAAGTTCTGATTTGGAATTTTCACCCTGGCACTGTGTGGCCTCAGGTGAGTGGCTGCACCTCTATGAATGTTCATTTCCTCTTTGATAAAATGGCAGTCCTAATAGCTACCTTGGGACATTGTTGTGAAGATTAAAGATAATATATGTAAAGAGTCTACTAGAAATTGCTAAATGAGAGGTCACTTCATTATTGTCAGTGGTGGTTCCATGTGGCAACTGGATTCCAACTTCTGCATCACTGCAGGAAGGGATGCTGAGCTGTAACTGCTGCTGTCCAGAAGGGTGACTGAGGCAGGGGCTGTACAGAGGCCAGTAGGACATAGCTGGTCTCTCACAGCACGTAAAGTTAGATGCCAGCCCTTCTCTGCTGGCCCTCAGCATCCATCAATCCCATCCATGATTCCAGCTTCCTGCCACACGTGCCTCTGACTATGCCAGAGGCTCTGCAACAATGGGAAGTTGTTTGGGGCAAACAAGAAGCATAGGAGTGATTAAAATTTCCAGGAGTTGGTGGATAAATGTCCCAGTTCCCCGTCTGCTTCCCTGTAGAATTGAGTCCCAGTTGCCCAGAGCAGTAATCTGCTCACGAACCCTCTGTGTTCACTCCTTCTCCTCCCCCCTCACTGCCCTACTGGGATCACTTCCCACATAAACTACTGGCACCCACATCTTTGTCTCAGGGTCCACTTCCGGGAAGGAACCCAAATGAAGACAATGTATATGCCTGCACCTTGTATTCTGATGTCTTTTAAAATACTCATGGGTCAGTTCACTCAATGGAAAAAGCAACTGGTTGGCTGAATAACGGTCCCCACAAATATCCAGATCCTAATCCCTAGAACTTATAAATGTTACCTTATATGGAAAAAGGGACATTGTAGATGTGATCGAGGAGTTTAAAATAAGGAGATTATCCTGGATTATCTGAGTGGGCCTTAAATATGATCACAAGTATCCTTATAAGAAACTGGCCGAGTAGATTTGACACGGATGGCGATGTGCATGGAGGCAAGATGCTATGTCACTGGCTTTGATGCAGCGGAGAAGGCAGGAAACAGACTCTTCCCTAGAGCTTTCAGGGGGAGCTTGGTGCTGCCAGCATCTTTACTTCTACACAGTGAAACTGATTTTAGACTTCCGACCTCCAGAACTATCAGAGAATAGATGTGTGTTGGTTAAAGCCACTAAGTTTGTGGTGATTCGTTACAGTGGCCATAGAAAACTAATGCAGTAACTCGGAGGCAAGTTACATTAGAGGTTCTCAAGGTGTGGGCTGTGGACTAGTAGCATCAGCAGCACCTGGGAATTTGTTAGCTAGAAGTGCACTCTTGGGCCCCAGCCCAGACCTGCAGAGTTAGACACTCCTGGGAGTGAGTCCCAGTGGTCTGCATTTTAAAAACGCCCTTCAGGTGGTTCTGATGCTGGCTATAGTCCAGTGATTAGCCCTGGCTAGACATTGGAATCACCTGGAGAACTTTATTTATTTATGTATTTATTTAGACACAGGGTCTTGCTCTGCCACCTGGGCTAGAGTGCAGTGGTGTGATCACAGCTCACTGCAAACTTGAATGCCTGGGCTTAAGCAATCCTCCTAAGTAGCTGGGACTACAGGCACATGCTATCACATCTGGTTTATTGTTTAATTTTTTTAGAGATGGGAATCTTGCCATGTTGCTTAGGCTGGTCTTGAACTCCTGGCTTCAAGTGATCCTCCCACCTCAGTCTTCAAAAGTGGTGGGATTACTGGCATGACTCATCATGCCCAGCTACCTAGAGAGCTTTAAATACTCCCAGTGCCTAGTCTCACATCCTAGAAGTTTTGATTTAATTGGTCTGTTCAGCATGGACACTGGGACTTTGTAAAGCACTCTGGGCGATTCTTTTTTTTTGAGACAGAGTCTCATTTTATCACCCTCAGTAGAGTGCTGTGATGTCACAGCTCACAGCAACCTCCAACTCTTGGGCTGAAGTGATTCTCTTGCCTCAGCTTCCCGAGTAGCTGGGACTACAGGCATCCGTCACAACGCTCAGCTATTTTTTGTTGTAGTTGCCACTGCTGTTTTAGCTGGCTGAGGCCAGGTTCGAACCCGCCACCCTCGTTATATGGGGCCAGTGCCCTATGCACTAAGCCACAGGTACCGCCCACACTGGGTGATTCTTACATCCAGCCAAGGCTGAGAACCAGTGCTGTCATTTGAGACCCAGTCATCTAGAATGTGGACTTTTAAACTGAACTGTGCAGCTTTGGAATTCTGGAGAGATGCTAAATAATGGGCAGTCAGAGGCCAAGCCAGTAGGGCTTCTAGCCCCAGAAACCTAAAAGTCAGATGCCCAGAGTGGGCCAGACAGGTCAATGTAACGAGGAAGGTGGACGCAGTGTGAGATCCGAGGCGAGCTGGCACTAAGTGACCCCCAGCTGCTCACTCCAGACAGTGATGTCTATGCCAGAATATGGGCCCAGGACTGCCAGGATGTCCTGCTCTTCAAAAGGTTTGTTAAAAGGGACATCAGAAATACATTTTTTTAAAAAGTGAAAATACTTAATTTTAAATGTTAGCAACTAAGGCAACTTAAAAAAATTTCTGTCTGTGTTCAAGCATCAAACATAAAGATTAGATTTGGAGCTTGGGAACCTGATTCCTGAACTTCATAACCGCTCCGTGTGCCTTTCATTCACCTGTTGGGCACAGTGGGCTTGCCTGGACAAATTCTTCTCATAGAGATGACGGAAACCCCATGTGGGTAGGACATTTTTGTCTGTTTGCTCACTGCTGTATCCCAGTCCCAGGAATATGGTTGGCACTCATAAAATGTCTGTTGAATTAATAAATCTTTGTAGCAATCCTGTGAGACAGAGCCTATTGTCCCCATTCTACAGATGAGGAACTTGGGGCTCGCTGCAGTGAAGTGACCTCCCCACCATCACATAGTTCATAACCAAGGGAGTTGAGATTTAAGCCCAGGACCCCTCACAGTAGGGTCTGCCCTGAAAAGCAAACACAGCCACTTTGGGGGATGGCTGGTACTAGTTATAAGAACAATACGAATAGTACTGAAGATGGGGCACCAGCTTATCTGGTGTCTCATCAAAGCCAGGGGCACTGTCTGTTTGTGCTGGTTGTGGCAGCGGCAGCTGTGGCTCTGAGTAAAGCAGGCCTGATCATGGTGAATGGCAACCTGAAGGCTTGGCCCAAGTTATCCAAGGGGAATATCTCCCATCTCTCATGCTCCCCTGTCTCTGGCAAGCTGGAGATGAGACCACTACTGCATGCATAGGCTTGGAATGGGGTGAGGCAGGAAGCCTAGGATGCCCTCGAGAGCCCTTTAATTTAAGAACCCTCTCTGATTTTATTATCCAGAGGAAATATGAAGAGGTAAATCAGAGGAGACGGCTGACAAGTGCATTACGGGACATTAAACAATAGCTGATCAGCATCAGACACAAATAAATGGCCCATAATCTAGTGCCAAGAACAGAGATGGTTCCCAAGTGGTGGCCTGGCTGGCTTCCAGGCAGGGGAGCCAGGGGCTGGACGTCAGACCTTCTAGGTCACAAAGCGCCTGCCCTGGGTCCCATCCCAGTGGGCAAAAGGAAAAGATTCCAGTGCCCAGACAGAAATCACATCCTTCCACTTGATCACTCTGCAGGACTGGATTTGTGTCTTCTCACCAGCTGGTCTCTGACACCTGCACCCAAACATCACCTGGAGAGTCTTGGCCTGCACGAGGAATCCTGCATTAGATGAGGAAAGCCACACGTGCCTGTGTGGTATCCGTGGGTCTGCTCCCAATACCTGAAGAAAAGCCTTGTGAAGTGGGGCTACCCTCGCTCCAAGAAGGCCCCACCCCAAACACCTTGGGTGAAACTTGTTTCACTAGAGTCAGCTCCTTAGCCCTGATTAAAACGCAAAGACCACCTAAGGAGAAATAAATCAGTACCCTGGTGAGTAACGCACACTTTATTATAAACTGATATTCAAGTTCTTGCCAGAGCTTTGGACACTGATATCCTGAGGAGAAGGTGGGAGGAAGTGGAGAGTCTCCAGAGAATAGGAGGGCAGCCTGCAGGGCCTTAAAAGCCAACATCCCTATCCGGGACTGTAGCAGATTTGGTCTATGTAGGTGAAAGCCCTGGACTCAGAATTCCAGTCTCCAGCTCTCCTACACGCCAGCTGTGTGCCTTGGGTAGTCACTTAACCTTTCTGATCCTCTATTTCCTCAACTGAAAAGTGGCAGTAATGCCACACCCATCCAGGGGTGCTGTGAGAATTACATGAATTAAACTGTGTGAAAGGCCTACCTCTCTATAATATTATTTTCCTTGCGTCTATACCTCCACATTCTAGAATTGAGCTTCATCTATGGATGGATATCAGAGCTAAATCAATCCACAGATGCATAAGTGGGCTTAGCCAGGGCCAGCCAAACCCAGACTGGCTAGATCAGCAGACCCTTAGTTAACCCAAAAACACATCATCTCCAGTAAAATGATTGTTGGGTTTAAGCCACCAAGCGTTAGGGTGGTTTATTACCCAGTAATAGGGCTCCTAACATTTTAAGTGACTGCCATGTTCAGTAGAAACCCGTCAAAGGTACAACTCATTTATCTGCCTTCTTAAGCAAGATAAATACTTTCTTCATAACTTGGTCTTCACTCATTCATGCTTATCACAATGAAAACCAGTTAATGTGCTTTTTATACAGTCAATGATGCCCCCGGGAGTTACATACAGAAGTCTCTAGGTTCCAGTCTACTATTCCTTTTGAAATCTCAGAACCATTCCTAGTTCTTTATCATTTTTCCTCTAATCAATCTCATCGGCTATCATTTTGTTGTCATTGTGTCTATCGTCCCTCCCCAATCTAATGTACTATGCCCAATACACCACACTTCAAGACACCTGCTCTCTAACCCTGTTAGAATGGAGTTCGAAATAAGAGTTAACAGGCTTAGAGTAAGGGCCTAAGACAGTTTTCTGTGTATCAAATACATGTGGTTTAGTACTGGGATTTCTCTTATCAATTTTGGCTTCCTTGATGCTTTTTTGCTTCCTTCCTGCTCCTTCTCTGGGACCCAGCAGCAGAGGTAGCCAGGTAAAGAACACCTTGTCCAAAGAGTGGTACTGTGTCTGGCATTGCTGGAATACAGTTTTTCCTAAAGGAAGGAAGGGGTGGCTCAGCTGTAAAGGCCTGTAAGAGCTCTTCCTCCATCTCCGCACCAATCAGGGCCATTCAGCACATGCTGCCTGTGTTTTAACAGCAGGTGATTCTGAATTTCTCCCAGAGCAGAAGCCACATCCTACCTGTCTCTGTGTCCCCTCCAGCACATGTCACAGTGCCAGACACACAGTAGGCACTCACTAAGTTGTAGTGGATGGAATGAAAATATTTTCCTGTCGTGGCCTATATTTCTGTATAGACACAGCTTGTCTCCAGAAGAATTAGAATTTATAAGCTTCTGAATATAGACTATTTAATGTCAAATTGTTAGAAAATATTTTCAAAGGATTAAAATTGTCTCATGTCAAAGAAAATTTTCCATTTCAAGACCTAAATTGATTTCTGAAATAGGCCAACAATAAAGCCGTGGCGTCTGAATGAGGGGGACAAGCCAAGTGAGAAGGCCGAGTTTTTGCCATATTGACCTTAGTGATCCCCTCTAGGTCTGTCGCATAGTTTTACCAAATGTCTAAAGACCACATTCCAAACCAGAAGACCCAGAAGCAGCACTTTATCACCAAGTGCCCATGGGTGTGTGGACTGGGTATTCTACGTCCTGACACCCTCTTTTCTCTCTGCCCTCTGCGTTCTGTTCACTGACATCCATGACTTGCCCTCCAGCTTCAGGTTGGATTTGGCCAATGGGAAGCACTCCCAATGGGTGGTCGGACAGGAGAGAGAGGTCGGGGTGTGTCTTCTTCACTTTCTCTCCGCTTTGGGTCCCTCCATGACCAGTGCTCCTGCTATATGGCCCCCCTCTAAGGCTCCAAATCTCTGGGGGATCCATTTCCCTACTTCCTTCTCCTTCTTTCTCAAGCACAAGGTAGTAAAGGCTCCCTGTGGTTGCTGATCTCTGGTGTCTCAACATTCCTCACTGGTTCCCTTAATCCACTCGCACTTCTGACAGTGGTCCCTTCATTCAAGTCTTTTCATCTGAACCATCTGAGTTGCTTCTTTATCCTGATGTTCTAACTGGTACAACAGCAAAGAAATCTCCCCTAAGAGATGTCTGTGCTGTACCAGGGTGCTCTCCAGGGCACAGAGTTCAAAGAAATTCAGAAGTCCTTTTCTCTACTTTCAGAATGCCTTGGCCACCTGGGCTGTATCAAAACTAAGTATTAATAATACAAAATGATGGTAAACTCCAATCTGTAGAGGAGACAAGTTTTCATTCTTTCATTCACTGAATATTTATGAGCCCCTATCATTGCCAGGCACTGTCATGACCCTGGGAAAGAATGATAACATGCAAGATGGACGCAGTCCCTGCCCTCATGGCTCTCACAGTGTGATGCCACCTGCCTCCCAGAAGCCAGAGAGCCCGTCAGGGGCAGCGCCGGAACCAGAAAACTGAGTTTCCTTAAGTCCTGAGCCTTCCGCAGATTCTCAAAGGAAGAAACAAGATGACCAAATTAGACCAAATTAACTATCAAGCTTCTCGAATTGGGGAAAAATGACCTACTCACTCCCGGAAGTGTGCTCTCAATTTGAATTTGTGAGGGCACGTTGGCGCCCACGCCCCCTCCCACCCCTCAGTATTCTCCACAAATCCTCCCTCCTCTCCTTCTGTTCCTCACACATTTATAATTCGTCTCCCGCTCATCTCTGAGTCACGCTCTCGGGGCCCACAGACGCTGGCAGCACAACTTGTCGACAAGCTGTTTTTATGAATGGGCAGCAATTGGGATCTGGATGCAGAGACGTGCCCTCTCCAAGAGCTGGCATTTCTGGCCCTTCTTGCATTTCCAACAAAGGCGGCAGCAGTGACATTTGTCTCAGGTAAGTATTTTTGAGACTCATGCTAGAGGGCATGACTAAAACTGTCTTTGCCAGGAGACCAAGGTTCCCTGAGGTGACTCGAAGCGGCTGTGAGAGGCCGGCAGCAAAGACTGGGGTCTGCCTGCCTCCCTCAAGCCCTCCGGAAACATTTGAGTTTCCTCACAAAGACTTAAATAGTTCACTCCAGTAACCCAATACTTCCCCTGCTCCGGGTCAGACAGGACAAGGGCAGCAGCCTGGTGCCCTCAGAACAAGCTGCCAGGCAGGCAGGCAAAGCCCCTTCCCCAAATCTTGCAGCCCTACCCAGCAGACACACCCAGCTCCAGGCCTGCCTGTCACTCTGGAACCCCCTCCCCTTCTCCCAGAACCCCCAGCTGCCTCATCTGAGGCTGAAGAAGTCTCATCCCCCAAAGCAAACAGGGACACAGAGAACCTAGTCCTGAGGTTGCAACAGGGGTCCCTGGCCTCAGAACAATCACTTGGGCTCCCTTCCCTCCAGCGGGATTGTCCCTACGGTGGACACTGCCCAGGCTTGGACAGAGACATGTTTACTCCACAATATCCCTGTGAGGCGAGCCTGCTTCGGAAGAGATCGGAGACGTATTTACAGAAACATCTGGAGCTCACTTGCCCTTCTCTGTCTCTTTTAAGCTCCCCCAAATTCCTGGCCAAGATGAAATCATGCAGTAAACGGGGGAAAAGAAGTAGGGGAGGCAGAAACCCTTTTATCACAAGCTCTCTGATTTTGAGCAGCCCCAGCAGGGGGTGGCTGGAACAAGACAGGAGGAGCTTCCAAGGCAAGCTCAGGTGACAGGAAGCTGCTGGGCTGCTGTCTCCCTCCCATCCTCCTTCTGCCAAGAGTCGAACGGCAAAAGTATCAGGACACGCTGCAAAACAATCTCCCTCCCACTGGCCCTTGACAGATGGAAGAGAGGAAAGTTGTGGTCACCATTTACCTGCTGAGATTGGGAGGACACTGTTGATGAAAGTCGGCTGAGACATGATAGAACGGAAGAAAAGCTGAAGATAAATTCCCAAAGTCATTGGATTCAGCACAACCATGCTGGCCAGGGGCTGGCAAGTGTCAAGTTGGCTGGGAGGCTGCTGTGAGCCTTGGTTATCTCTGCTTTTGTCTTCCTCAGTGCTGTGTGTGTGTGTGTGTGTGTGTGTGTGTGTGTGCGCGCGCGCGCGCTCGCATTTCTCTCTCTTCTCCTTCCCCCTCTTTCCCTCCCCCTCCCCCCTCCTCTCCCTCATGCCTTTACCAAGAAAGAATGCCAACCATTTCCCATTAAATCTTCTCCATACTACACACGGTTATATTTATCTCAAGCACTGTATCAAATGCCCGCATTAAAATTAAGATGTCAGATTTTTCTTTTTTGGAGACTGAAGTAAGTGGCTATGGAAGGGGTGATGACAAGGCAGCCAAGTCTCAAGTGTTCACTGGAAGCATCCTCAGGGCAGATAGATTCCCAGTTGGTTAGGCCCCATCGTCCACCTGTTTGGAGGTAAGGTGTCCTGCACATCACAGAATAGACTCTTCTGATTCAAGCTGAATCTCCTGGAGACAACCCCTCTGCTGTCAGTCAGTACATTTTTACCCACTGGTGACAAATGTAAAACTGACCTTTGATTTTTTTTTTCTTTAATTATCCCATAAAAAGGAGGAGGGAGGTAGTTTAAATTTCCAAATAGCTTTCTCTGTGAAAAGTGTCTCTTTAGAAAACGCAACCTTTTAATTCAATGAGAGGCAAAATAAGTGCAGATAGTAAATGGGTTGAAAAGTGAATGATTATTTACCAAATTAAATTTGGAAAAACAGTATCATCAACTTGACCTTTGGCTAGACAAAATTCTTCAAATAAAAGTTATTGCAATTTTAGTACCTTTTATGAGTTTATGAAGTCTCTTATAGAGATGTTTAGGTCACTAAAATAGTTAAAATAATCCACATGGTTGTTCATTTTCCTTTAATTTACCTAACGCATTCCCAGGGCCTCACAGAAGTTAATTCAGAAACAGTCTGGTAGTTATCGGCCTCTGGGAGAAGGTGGGGTTAGGTGAGGGCACAGCATAAGGTGATACTCGGCTGCTTTAGCCCCAGACTTGGGCTTGTCTCCAGCTCTGGGTGGCAGAGTACAAATTGACCTCTGTAAGCCTCAGTTTTTCTCATCCATGACATAGAGACAATGTTCCCTTTACATTCATTGTGAAGTTTAAATGAGGTAACATGGGGTGAGTCCTACATGAACTAGAACATATAGATGGCATAACTGAAACCCAGGGAGCTGTGGTAGATTGGGTGCAAAGACAGCCACTAAAAATCCTCCCACCCCCATATGTGCATGCCACTCTTCCCGTCAAGAGGCGGAATCTATTTCCCCTCTCTTGAATCTAAGCTGATCTTGCGACTTGCTTTGACCAATAGGATCTGGCCAAAGGGACATGGTGCCTTTTCCAGCCCTAGACCTTAAAAGACCCAGCAGCTTCTGCTTTTGTCTTTTCTTAAAAATTAGCTGCCTTATTAAAAAAAAAAAGTCTAGGCTACTGAAGAGGCCACATGGAGGGGGAGCAGCCAGCCGTCCTCTGTTGTGACCATCCCAGACAAAGCACTTGACATGTGAGTGAGTCTACCTTAGACCATCTAGCCCTGTCCAGACCCCAGATGGCAGCCATGGGAGTGACCCTGAGTGAAGCTAGCTGAAGAACTGCCCAGCCCAGATAGAATCATGAGCAAATAAAAGGGCTACTGTCACCATTCTTTAAGTCTTAGGATGATAGAATGATTTGTTATGCAGCAACAGCTAACTGATAAAAAGTTGATAGGAAAAGCTTGTCACCTTGAAGGCATGAAGAATACACTTGGACTAAATTCAAAATGTAAAGACAGCTTAAAGAAATTTACCTGCTCCCAAAATGTTTGATACAAGGAGCTGTGGCCAGGAACAATGATTTATGCCTGTAATTCTAGCACTTTGGGAGGCCAAGGCAGGAGGATCACTTGAGGCCAAGAGTTCAAGACCAGCCTGGGCAATGTAGCAAGACCTCTACAAAAAGTAGAAAAACTAGCCAGTCAGGAAGAGTGAATTTTATTTTATTTTATTTTATTTTATTTTTATTTATTTTTTTTTTTTTGAGACAGAGCCTCAAGCTATAACCCTAGATAGAGTGCTGTGGCATCACAGCTCACAGCAACCTCCAATTCCTGGGCTCAAGCAAGTCTCTTGCCTCCACCTCCCAAGTAGCTGGGACTACAGG
>CAUYRH010047433.1:0-18332 GCA_963574655.1 Perodicticus potto
GTCTTTCTGGTCATCAAACACTGAGATCCACTTTTCGGTGGAATTTTTTTCCCAGTTAGGTTTTGTGAGTTGCGACCTGCTGTCCTCCCTGTGGGAGGGGCTGGCTGCCCCTCCGCTGTTCAGGGGGAAACAGTTTACAGCAGTTTCCACAGTTATGAACTATATTTCAAACACAACAATCCACCAAATCGCTGTGCATTGCCAAGTTCTCATCCACTCCGACAATTCACACGGCAAAATGTCCAGTACTCCCTCCCTCTCACCTGCTGACTGGAGAGTGATTAACTACCAGACCGTCACCGCTGCCATCTTCCATAACCCCCCCCATTATGAAATTTTAAACATTTGAAACACTTTTTATGAAATATAAGTACTACCTAAAATTCATTTTTATCATATTAGTTACTATATACATCATGTTTTCTTATTCAATCTTCTTAATGGCTTTTCCAAAAACTACTATAATTCCTGTGCTATGGGTATGAAAAGTGTCATGACCCTGAGAAGTTAATTTACATGCACAGGGTCACTTTGCTGATTTGTAACAGAGCCATAATTCAAGTATACAGACAACGGATGTCCAAGCTTAAAGAAACATAAATACAGGGAGTCTTTATGTTCCAGGGAGTTTTCCCTTGCTTCTATGGATGAACTTTTATCTGAAATGCAATTGGGGGGTACTTTTTTGGGACGGAGTATTTACAGTTTTCAGTTGTCTTTTTAAAAGGAGTATGAATCCTGAGGTACAGGATCACTTAGTTTGTTTCTGTTTGTGAAGATACAGATAAAGATCTAAGAGAAAATTAAATTGTCCTTGTTGAAAATAATGGGGTTAGGCTATAAGTAGGAGACTGTACAAGTTGCTTATAGGAAAACAGGGAGAACAGAGCAGGGCAGCGGCTGTCAGATGATTAAAGATTTGGAGAAACAGAAAGCACAACTCCTTCTAGGATAGCAACCTTAGGTAAAATGTTTAGCAGTAATTTTGTGAAATTCATTCATGCTACATGTGACATCAGTGGTTTTTATTTTTCCTCCTTTACTTAAGAAAGGCCCCCAAATGGCCTTATTGCCCTAAGAACAATGGACTTGAAATTTAAAATAGTGTTGTTAAAATGAAAAATACGTGTGAAGTACATAGTACTAAAGCTTATATCAGTCACTCAATTCAGCTCATTTATTGTTAGAGTTGTTAAAATAGGAGCTCCATAAATGGACATGCCCTTATGATTATGCACAGTTCTACTGTGTTTTTATCCCCATTTACTTGGCACTAAAACTGACTCTCAGAAAAGTTTCATGAGTAAAATCACATGCCTGGAAGATAGTAGAAGGAAATGTGGACTATAATTCTGCTGGCCCCTGGCTTTCTCTTTTTACTTTTGATTGCTAGATGAGAAAAGTATTCACCACTTTATTGTCTTCTTTGTCAAACCTGCTTTTCCACACAGGCATACAAGCAAGATAACCGTGTGTACCCCTAGACTCCACCTTCTTTATCCCTTTCCCAAATCTATCTTTTAACTCTAATTAGTCAACAAGTTTAACTGGCTCTTCTTTCTTGCCCATGATGCCAACTTTCTATGTTACTTCATATCCTATCCTTCTGGTCATACAGGACTACTACAATTCCCCGATCCATTATGCTCTCTCTTATCTCCATGACTTTGCATATCCTATTCTTTCTGCACAGAACATCCTCCCTGCCCTCATGTCTTCTTTATTTGACTAACTTAATATTTTAGGACTCAGCTCAAGTCTCAATTTTGCTTTATCTAATTATCTCAGCCCGTGTGAAATGTCTACTTTGGAACTCCCAGAGTACCTTGTCCTCATTTCACTCATGAAACAGGGTCAAGAAACTGCACTATTTTCACAAAGAATTTTACATAGAGAATTGGTGAAATAGATGTTTAAAGACTGAAAAAACAAATAAAAACCCCCCAGTAATACTGAAGTAATACAAAGATGATGACTGCATAAACCAGCTACCACCTGAGGTCTGAGGGAACAAAAGGAAGAGACTGGGATTATCAGAACTTAGAAGGTTAGAAGAGGTGCCTGTAGAGGTGGGATCCAGACTTCTGTGACGAGGGTGCTGCCTAGAAACTGCTGCTACCTCAGACACTTAGAGAAAAGGGATCTCTACAGAGCTATGATTCAGACTTTTGAGGAACAATTTTCAGCTAACTGGGTCCAGTACTTCTGAGGGAGTACAGTGAAACCAGTTCCAGAATATGGGAAGAAATAGGAAACTGTAATCAACTACTATTGCTTGGCCATTGTTGAAACAGTGTTTTCAGGAACAGCAAGCAAAATGAAAGAAGCAAATCCCTTCACACCTTTAGGTTTTCTTTCTAGTTTTTCCCTAGCACCTTGTATTTGAAGGATCTAAGAGGACACCAACTGGCAAAGGAAAATTTAGTTTCTGAGTCCCATCTTAAAGTGGAATATAGAGTGCTTGGTTCAGGGCCTAGAGATAATAGTATAATAAGTGGTTCAACATCATATTGTCATTGTGGTCTTGATTTTGTCACCTACCAGACTCTAAGCTCCTGAATGTCAGGTATCATATCTTATTCATCTTGGTGCTTTCAATGTCTAGCTCATGATCTGACATATGGTATTTCTTCAATAGACGATGAATTAATGCATATATTCTTAAATTGTGTTTGTTTTTGAGCCCCAGATGCAACTTCCTCTTATGCTCTGCAACCTGTTGGCTTTCCAAGTCTTCTCAATGTTTCTTTTCTTTGCCAGGGAAAGTATAGATTTGCTACTTATGAGAACATCCCTGGAGAACATCTATGGTCATATATTCCTGCCAATAAATGTACTCTTTTTGATCTGTGAACAATATGGAAAATGGCAAAAGAATGCTTTATGGGAGCCCTTGAGTCCAGAGATAGCAAGACATATAGTATATACACTTATAGAATCACACAGATCTGGGATGAAATTCTTCCTCTGTTAGTTATTGGGTGACATTAGGCATGTATCTGAACCTCCATGAATCTTTTTCTCCCATTCTTTCTAAAATGGGAAAATAATATGGGCACGCATGGTTTATAGTTTTAAAAAATTAAATGTTCATGAACTATCTAACACTTTTATTCATTTACTCAACAAGTGGTTGTTGAATGCTTATTGTATGCCTAGCACTGTGCCAGGTGATGGAGAATACAAAAATGAACGAAACACAGTTCCTGACCTTTTTTAATATCCCAGTTTAGTGGGTGAAACATACAAATAAACTTTTTTTACAGCAAAATACAATTAAGGGTCCAAGAGGAGAAGAAGAGAGTACTATGGGAACATAGAAAAGGTGGAGGTGTACCTATCCAACACTGGAGAGGTGTTCGGGAAAATACATTGTATACATACATCAGAATATCACGTGTACCCCATAAATCTGTATAAATATTATGTATCAATTTAAAAAAACTTTAAGAAACAAGAACATCCCCACAAAAATATAACTGAGGAATGAATGAATAAAAGTTAATCAGATGGTAACACCACACAACAGAGGAGCTGCATAGGTTTCCACCACTGCATGGGGCTAAATCCTCAGATTTTCCTACTCTACCTCCAGTTCTGCTTTAAACTATTGGATAAGGGCTGGATTTAAGTATGTACACAATTTTTAAAAGACCTCTTAGACCGCAGTAAAGTCTTTCACTTTACTCACACTGGCCATTCTATGTATAACTCTATTTTTTTTTAATTTTTAAACAACAGGAATTTATTTCTCATATTTCTGGAGGCTGTAAAACCCAAGTCCAAAGTGTCAGCAGATTCCACATCAGCACGGGACCCACTTGCCCAGAGACAGTGTCCTCGTATGGTCCCTATGTATAATTCTCATGTCACAGCCACTCTTTGGGATAAAGCCCACTTGGTCATGGTGTATGATTTGTTTGATGTGTTGTTGGATTCTGTTGATTAGTATCTTGTTAAATATTTCTGCATCAATATTCATTAGTGATATTGGTCTATAATTTTCTCTTCTTGTTGGGATTTTTCCTGGTTTGGGGATCAAGGTGATGTTTGCTTCATAGACTGTGTTGGGTAGTATTTCTTCTTTTTCATATTTTGAAAAATGTTGAGCCATATACATACTAGTTCCTCTTTAAAGGTTTGATAGAATTCTGATGTGAAGCCATCTGGTCCTGGGCTTTTCTTTTTAGGGAGACTTTTTATAGTTGATGCTATTTCAGAACTTGATATAGGCCTGTTCAACATTTCCACTTGATTCTGGCTAACTCTAGGAAGGTGGCATCTTTCCAAGTACTGGTCTATTTCCTTCAGATTTTCGTATTTCTGAGAATAGAGTTTCTTGTAATATTCATTAAGGATTTTTTGAATTTCTGAGGAGTCTGTTATTTCGTCTTTACCATTTCTGATTGATGAAAGTAGAGATGTTATTCTTTTTTTTTCCTGGTTATGTTAGCCAAAGGTCTATTTTCTCATGTGTAAAAAAGGCAAAAAACTTGCTGAGAGGAAGATAAAATGCTGCTCTATCTGCAAATTCCTTGTTTTGCTGCAGTGTGAGGCTGACAAGTCCATTTAAGAGACAACAGTGGTGGAGTCAGGTGGACTTGGGGTCAAATGCTGCCTCTTTCACCTGCTAGCTGAGTAACCTTGAGTAAAGTTCACTTCTTTAAGCCTCACTTTCCTTATATTAGGATAATAATAGAAGCTGCTGTCCAGGGTGATTGTTATAATTAATTTAGATAATGCAAATAAAAATAAATTAGCATAGTACACAGAACATAGAGTGAGATCAGCAAGAAGAGGTCATTATTTTGTCAATCTTATTCTCACCTTTCCCAAGCTGGGCACAGGGGAGGTTGTTGGTGAATGTTGGCTCATATGCCTGCAGGGTTAATGTGTTCTTCAGAAAACAGATGACAATCCCAATTGGGTAATTTGAGGAGAGTTTAATAAAAAATTAACTTAAATAGCCAAGAAAATTGTAGTTACATGAACCATTTACAAATGTGTGGATGGGACATTGTACAAGAAACATGGATGGTGCTGAATGTCAGAGCTATGTCAGAAGGGAGCCATTACCACTTGGAGTAGATAATTATTTCATAACTTTCTTTCTGAATCATGTGACCTTTTAATGCCTCCCAGGAGAACAAGAAGAGTCAACATCTCCCACTCCCATCTCATTTGTTTGGGGCTTGACCATGTGATTTGCTTAGGTCAATAGGATATGAATTAGGAAATGATCCCAGCAGGGGTTAGAAATATGTCTGCATGGCTTGGATTACCCTTTTGTGCTTCTGTCATTTTTCCATGCAAAGAACATGTTCCTGGTATCCGATGGCCTCAGAATGAGGAGACCTACAGAGTAGATCTGAATCCAGCTGGTAGCCCAGAACAAGATCACTTGAGACCCACAGCACCAAACCCAGCTAGGGATCCTTGAGCAAAAAACCAAATGTTTGCTCCTGTAGGCACTGAGATTTTGAGGTTGTAACATGGTGAATACTAATACCTGCCCCCATATGGGAAGAGGTAGAGGGAGATGCAGTTACTGCATTGGGTTATTTGAGAGGAGGTGTGGCCTTCCATAGAGGGGAGTAAATAGCTCCCCTGTATTTTATTCCCTTCCTTCTCTGTACTGTTGCTGCTTTCCACTAGCTGAAGTCAAGTAGAAGGGAGACTCTGATAGAGTCACTAAGATCATGGTGAGCACAGCCCCCTGGGTCTCAGCACTTGGTGGAGAAGGATGGGGAGTGGGTGCAGAGGGGTAAAAAGGAATTAACCAATTCAGTTAGAAGGATGGAGGGTATGTGAGACCTTTGTATTAACAATTCACTGCACTAAGAGCTTTGCACAGGGGCCCCATCAATAGCCTTCTGGGCA
This sequence comes from Perodicticus potto, assembly GCA_963574655.1. Taxonomy (NCBI): domain Eukaryota; kingdom Metazoa; phylum Chordata; class Mammalia; order Primates; family Lorisidae; genus Perodicticus; species Perodicticus potto. The sequence goes on from CAUYRH010047433.1 coordinate 5,881, forward strand.
TCTTTTGCCCAACTCTTGCTTTCAACTCCTGGTTTTCTTTTGTTCTCCCTGGTCACTGGGAACATTCTTTGAGATCTGAAGCTAAGTTTAGTTAGCCAACAGGACCTCCTCCAGTCACTCTATAATTATTTCAGAGTTTTTTCCCCTGCCCCCCACCATCCATCAGCCAAACAGAAGGTCTTCTCAAAGTAATCATGGCTGAGAGGGAGATTCAGGGAATATTCTCTTCAATCTGTTCCCTTTACTTTCTCCTCCTGTTGTTTCCCAGTGTCTTTAACAAAGCCATATGTTCTAGGGTATTGTTCATAAGAACCCCAGCTCCATTCTGTGCCAACCTGTATATAACTAGCCAAGGGACCTGGACAGGAGCAGTTCAGCACAAAGGTATAGAGCAAGAGTTTTGAAGTAAGACTGAAGTGGTTGTAAAGCCCAACTTGTTCTCTTAGCAGATTAGTGACCATGGGCAGATGACCTTATATAATTCTTGAATAAGTGGACATAATCTCAGAACCAGATCCTAGGGCCACTTTTGAGAATTAAGTGGGATATACTTTAATGCCCTTAGCCTGGTTCTTTGTTAATGCTCAATAAACTCATTATTTTATGTTTCCCAAATGAGGTTAGGGGAAAGACTGAATCTAGAATGGTACTGGAGTAGCTCATAAAGCTCTAGCTGATGACACAGTAGCCTGGTATTGGGAAGGTTGTGCATCACTCTGTTGGTGGAATTCTTCTTCTGAGGCAGGCAGAAACTAAGGCATCCCTCAGCCTTCCAGGGCACTGGACTATACTGGGCAGGGGATTTATCCTAATATCAGCCTATTGGTGGTTAAATGGATACTCAGTTCACTCCATTCTGGAGAAACAGATATTCTACAGTCTCTGTAATAGCCTGAGATTTGTGAACTCTCAAATCTGAATGTGCATTTGTGTGTATCAATTCAATGGTAAATTTAGAATGCCTTATTCTTGCAGATAAATGATGTTTACAACATAAGATGATTGCGGAAGAAAAGTGGAGACTATCTAGGAAGGTATTCAAGCAGGAGAGGACCTAGTGTTTGTTTCCACCCACTTCTCACACCCATCCCTATCTACCACCAAGCTAGTTACTCATTCATCCTTTCACCCACAACCTAACCTATTTGGCACCCCATTCTTCATCTATTCATTCTTCTATCCCTCATTCCCCTTTGAACCCATCCACCTACTTCATCCATCTACTTGCCCCATCCATTCGCCTACCTACACATCAACTATGAAACCTCCATTCCATCCATTTACATCCATCCATCCACCTATCCTATATGCCAAATCTCCATTCACCATCTACCACTCAGTGTTCCAGACACCCACATGTTCCTTACACATCTATCCATCCATTCACTCTACTCATCCATCTATCCACTAACCTTCAACTCTATCTCCACTCTAATCCACTCAGCATCCATCCATTCACCATTCTCTACTCAGGAACCCATCTACACATTCAAACATTCACTACCCATCGCCTCCATTCATCCATTAAGCAAACATGTACTAATTACTCATTACATTCTAGAGCTTGTGCAATGGACCTGGCACACACATGCCTACAAAGTGCCTCCTTTTCCCAAGAGCCTTCATGTCTAAAGCGAATGAGATATACTCTGAAATAAAAAAAGACAAAATAAAACTCAACTAAGTTTTCATAAGAGCTGACAAATGGCAAGCAGCATCTTGTAGTGGTTATGCACATATGCTTTGAAGCCAGACCTATTTGACTTTGATTTGGTCTCTGCAACTTGTTAGACGGAGGTCCTTGTACTGTTCACAATACTTCATCAAGCATGAGCTTCCCCCTCTGCTAATTAGCAGTCATAATTGCATCTACTACAGAAGATCATGTTGAATGCAAAAGTTAATGCTAAGTAAGTTAACATCTTGTGAGAGGGGTGCATTAACAAAGAACTGTGGATATTTGCTAGCATCCTAGAGCAATCCCAGCTGACAACCAACAAGACAATGGGAGCCTCAGTCCTACAACTATAAGGAACTGCAGTGTCAACGGCCATGTGAGCATGAAAGGGGATCATGAGGTCAGGAAGCAGCCCACTGACATCTTGGTTATGGTGTTATGTGACACTGAGAAGACCCAGCAAAGCCATGCTTAGACTTCTGACTCATGGAAACCGTGAGGTCATGATTATGTGTTGTTTTAAGACACTGAGTTTTAGGTAACTTGTTATATGGCAATAAATAACTATGATATTAAGTAGTTAGCCCAAGGTTGCATAACTCCTCAGTGATAGAGCTGGATTCATAACAAGAGGGAACCATCACATTCACTGAAAGATAACCAACCAAAGGGGTTAAGAAACCAAAGATGTTCTGATTAGAGTGCAGTTAACTAGAAAATTTAATTCATCAGAATCTCTCATTCCTCAACCTTATGATTAGTCAGGGATTCTTTTGGATTAGAAATCAAGTTTTCCGTGGCAATTGGGGCAAGTGCCATGGCTTCCCTGATGCTGCTGAAGAAATGGAGCAACAATAAGTTAGAGAAGAAAGTTTTGCTGTGTTTGTGACACCAAAGTCTGATTCAGAACACCTAAGTATTTCCATTTTAAAAACAGGATGAGGGTTGCTTAGTGAGACGCAGCCTCTGACTTTGTGCCCCTGCTGCACTTTCTCCATTGGATCACATGGGCTGAAGAAATTGGATCTGTGGACACGAGACTTATTCCTTTGAAATACAGAGAAAGAGTCGTGGGGGTGGTCAGACAGCCACCATCACTACTACCGAAGTAACAATAGCTGCTCACAGTCGTTCACACCTTGTCACAGGTGACCCTAGTAAGCCCACTGAGAACTGTGGGTTACCTGGGTAGGCTCACACTTTGGCATCCTTCATATAATTATTCTTAAATGTTTACCTAATCATCTATTTTTAGGAGTCAGAAAAGCTAAGTTTCTATTAATACCATAACGATAGCATACTTTTTTAAAATTGTGAATGTGAATCAGGTACTTCACTCAAATACAGTAGGAGTGAACTGCTTATTCACATTCCTGAGCCAGTGTGGAATCAATGACCTGAAAACACTGGCAAAATATTTCTCCCTTGTCTCTCTTCCTCTTTTGGATTTTGGTTTTCTTTTTTAGCTGCTTGGGAGAGATATCAAGGGGATCAACATTTAGATCATGAAATAAATGTCCTTTTCACTAAACTGCTCTGTGTTATGCATGAGTGCAGTGCAAAATTCTCAACAGACCAGAGTAGAAGCCAATGACCAGACTTTCAGAATTTTTCACTTGTGTGTGCTATCTGCTGCAGAGTCAGGTCTCTGACTTGCATTTTGCTGGTTATGAGTGTGTGTAAACCTGAGTTAACGGGCCCCACATTTCCATTTCAGGAGATGCATTTCTTTATATTGAGAGGTGACTATATTAAGGCCTAGCCCCAGTATAGCCTGTGAATGGAGAAGTGAGCTGCTTTGTTGAGAGAAGCAGTGCAGGGGGAAGGTGTGGGGTGGGACACACTCAGCTGAGCCCTTGTCACAGGTAATAGACTCACTATGCAGCTAAAGATCCTCACCAATAGCACCCCTCAGATTTGTTCAATATTCATTTGTTTTTATACCAACCATTCATTCATTCATTTGGGATTTATTGAGAACCCACAATGAAAATCTATGTTTTAAGCACAAGATGGTGTATTAGCCAATGTTCTTCCTCTGTGGTTTGCATTCTAATAGGGAGATAAAAGAAGTAAGGAGACCAATAAATGAAATTATTTTTAGAAAATAGTAAATAACATAAAGGAAATGTGGGTGGTATGTCAGACAGCAGCAGTGAGATCTATATAGAGAAAATAGGGAAGACCTGTCTGAGGAGATGACAGCAGAGCTGAGATGCTTGTAATTAGGAGGAGGTAGCAAGAACAGCACTTGGAAGGAAGAACATTCCACGTGCAGATGAGCAGGTGCCAAAAGTGCTGGGGTGGGAATGTTCAAGGCTTAGATGAAGAACAGAAACAATGCAGTTGAGGCAGAAGCAAAGTGCATTTGAACACGGGGTGGGATGGAGGGCTCCAGTAGGGCAGAGGGGTTGGCCAGGGCTTAGTAGAGTGTTTTAGGGCAAGACTAGGAACTTGAACTTTATCCTAATGGCAGCAGAGAACCATAACAAGGAGTCACAGTATCCAAGTATTTTTCAGTGATCTGTCTGAATGCCATAGGAAAATGAAAAGAGAGGTCCAAGAGCAGTAATAAGGAGAACAGGTAGGAGACTACTGCAAAAGTCCAGTCCTGCAATATTGGGATCCTTGCCTATTCTTCTAACTCACCAAGCTCTTTCTTGCCTCAGGGTTTCTGATATGGTGTCCTCCCACCTGCAATACTCTTTTATCTTCTTTATTAGCTAACTCCAATTATTTTTTAAAAGCTCCCTATTCAATATCTTTTCATCTTGGAAGCCTTCTATGACCCCACATCTAGGTCATTCTCCTGTTATTCTCTCCCATGGCATCTAGGTCTTCCTCTCAGTAGCAGGCATTGAGCTTGCCACTTGTAGAGACCAAGGAAGGCAAGAATATCATCAGAAATCACATAGAACACTCTCAGAAAATACTTTATTAAATGGTGTTTTGTTGAAGTTAGTGGCAGTTTGAGATTTATGTTTTTGACCCTAAATTATTTTTAAACAATTAAGTAGGATTAGTTTTGCAAACAAATTTCTTTAAGAGCAATAACTATGATTTGCCACATGTCTTGCATGTGCTGGGAATAGGATTAAGCACATGAAACCCACTAACTCATTTAATCATCTCAATAACCATATAAAATGGGAATGAATCTTCATAACCACTTATCGGATGGGAAACTGAGGATGAACATTTCGTGCCAAACCTTTTCCTATGTTCTTAATTTATACATCTTTCTACTTTCTTTTTTCTTTTTCCCTTAAGATTCTATATCATGAAAGCTCCAAAGACTTGACAAAACCCAAACTAGACTTTTGATAATCTGATGAAAGCTATGGACTTTCTCCCAGAAATGCTCAGTGCATATGCATGCAGACACACACACACACCCACACCCACCCACCCACACACACAAACTTCACTGGTTTGCTTATAACTTCTAGGGGTCTACAGATCTCTTGAATCTTACCCACAGTTCTTTGTGAGAACTCCTGCCATTGGCAATCTGAAAAGCATTCACTCCTTGGCATTTGCTGAAGCATAATAGTCTTTCTTTTTTCTATATGCATAAGAGAACTTTAGAAATTTGTGTAAAAATTGCACCCCAACCAACCAAACCCCATGCTTCCTGCTTCAGAAGATTGTCTGCAGTTTCCAGCTTAAAGTGGCTTTATCTTCCAGGGAGCATAGAACTCTGTAATTAGGGTAGCAGATGACAAAGGACTTAGCATCTTTCTAGCTGTTGGCATTCTAACTAAAAAGCTGGAGCCAACTCTTCTTTTTAAATATGGGTTCAGATTCTTGATATCCAGGGTTTTTTTTTTAGAGAGGTAGAGTCTCACTTTGTTTCCCTTGGTAAAGTGCCATGGTGTCACAGCTCACAGCAACCTCCAGCTCTTGGGCTTAGGTGATTCTCTTCCCTCAGCTTCCCGAGGAGCTTGGACTACAGGCGACTACCACAATGCCCAGCTATTTTTTATTGCAGTTTGGCCGAGGCCGGGTTCAAACTTGCCACCCTTGGTATATGGGGCTTGCGCTCTACTCACTGAGCCACAGGTGCCGCCCATCCACGGGTGTTTTAATTCACCCACATGGTATGGTTCTGGAGCAGAGCAGTTCTCAGCCACTGCATTGTGTCATTGCTGGGTGACCCTTACTTATCAGGATATTGGAATATAATTTGAACTATTGGTTAAATAACAGAGTTGGAAAATTATTTGATGTAAAAGTGAATTAAAGGAGACTTTCTATTCCAAATGGCAGTGTAGAAGCAAGTTGGCTTTGTTCCTTGCCACAAAACCCCAAGACGAATATATAGTGCCAAGATTATCACCAGCGATATCCCAGAACTCAAATGTGAGGGTGATACTGTTCCTGGGGCCACAAAGAAATGAAAAACTCCAATTAGATGATCCTTCCATATCCATGATGCACCTCCCCTAATCTGTACCAAGTGTATATAAAATTTCTCCTCCCCCTGACTCACAGGAAAAAGTGAATCAAGTTGGACAACCAACTTCCCCACCAACTTGAGTTCCCTGGTAGGAGACCTGTCTCTGTCTCAACCCACTGGAAGCATCAGGAATGCTTAAAGGGAGAAATATCCCTAAGGACAGGCAATACAAAGGAGTGTGGAGGGAGAAGGATCTTACCTAGACCTGGAAACTCTGCTCTATAATTTGGCTAAAGGAGGTGCAAAATCAGAGTGGCTGATCAGCAACAACATACTAAGGAAGTTTGTTCCACAGATCTCCTTCCTGGGCATGAACTCCTAGCCAGCCTTGCTACATTACCGGGATATCCTCCTTTGGGCAGGCAAATTCTGATTATTTATAAAACCAAGGTAAACCTGGGCTTAGGCACCAAGAAGAGGAAAATATAAGTGAACTTGAAGACAGCCTATTTGAAAATACACAGAAGAGAAAAAGAAGAAACAATGAAAAACAGAGAATAATTGGGCAGTGATTGTGGCTCAAAGGAGTAGGGTGCCAGCCCCATATGCCACAGGTGGTGGGTTCAAACCCAGCCCTGGCCAAAAACTGCAAAAAAAAAAAAAAAAAAAAAAAAAAAAAGAGAGAGAAAATATTGCCTACAAGATATAGAAAATTACATCAAAAGACAAAATCTAAGAATTATTGGTGTTCAAGAGGGAGTGAAGCAAGAGCAAGGGGTGGAAAATTTATTCAAGGACATAACAATAGAAAACTTTCCAAAACTTGAGTAAGAGACAGATATTCAGGTACAGGAAGGTCAGAGAATACCAGAGAGATTAAAGCCAAAGAAGACTACCCCAAGGCATATAAACTCCCAATATTAAAGGTCAAGGACAAAGAGAGGATTTTAAAAGGAGCAAAAGAAACAAAAAGCAAATAACATATAAATTAATGCTAATTCATCTTGCAGCAGACTTTTCAACAGAAGCCATATAGGCCAGAAATAAGTGAAATGACATTTTCAAAGTGTTGAAAGAAGAAAACTGCCATATGAGAATACTGTATTCAGCAAAGCTATCCCTCAAATATAAAGGAAAAATAAAGTCTTTCTCAGATAAACAAAAGCTGAGAGAACTCACCACTATCAGACCTGCCTGTCTTATAAGAAATGCTAAATGGAGCTTTTCAATCTGAAAGAAAAAAAGAAAATATAATGTATGTAAACAAAACATTTGAAGATATATAGCCCATTGTTAAAATTATCTACACAGACAAACCCAGAATATTCTAATATTGTACTTGTGGTGTACAATCTACTCATAACTCTTATGTGAAGCCCAAAAGACAGTAATAGCTACAGCAACCTGTTAAGAGATAGGCAATATAAAAATATGTAAATTGGGGGAAAAATAAAAAAGTGAAAGGATGAAGTTAAAGTGTAGAGTTTGTTTCCATTTTTCTTTTATTTTTTTAAATTGGGGATTCATTGAGGGTACAAAATGTGTCACACACTGGGACCCCACTGCCCTCCCTCCTTCCCTCTCTCTTTCATTTTTCATTGTTTATATTCTTTGTGATATAATGTCAGTTGTTATATATCTCTTTAAAATATAGTTATAGCTATAAGATTTTTTTGTGTAAGTCTCCTAGTTAACCACATGCAAGAACTTATAATAGATTTGAGAGAGGATACCCAAGAATGGTGAGGTCTGAGAGAACAGGTCTTGTCAAGGAGAGCATAAGGATACACTTGCAGGGTACTCTCCATGGTGACTCAGCTCTTAGGAATTTGTAAACTTAACTTCCTGGAACTTGGAAATTTCCACTTCTGTGAAATCCTGTAGTTCTGTGGGGGCTGGAATAGCATCTCCCGCTTGCTTCAAACTGGCCACTGAGACAGGTACCTGTGGGGTGGAACTTTTTGACTGTCGATAAAAAGGGAAAGATCAAGCCAGACAGGGAGCGTGGCCATTTGGAATTCTTCTATGCCATAAGCTCCCAGCTGGTGAATAAAGCCCTTCCTTTTATAAACGTGGTGTTTGGATGCTCTTTCTCTCCTTTGGGCCTTGTCTTCCTGCAACAGATTCACTAAAAATAAAAAGAAATGAATTAAAACACACTACCAGAGAAAACTGCTAACCACAAAGGGAGACAGTGAGAAAGGAAGGGAGGAATTACAAAACAACCAGAAACCCAGCAATAAAATGGCAGTAGCAGATCCTAGACCCAACTGTATACTGCCTACAAGAAATCCATTTCGCCTATAAAGAAACACATGGACTTAAAGTAAATGTGTTGAAAACTATATTCTATTCAACTAATGACCAAAAAATATCAGGAGTAGCTGTATTTGTGTCAGATAAAATAGACTGAAAATTAAAGACTACAAAAAGAGGCAACAGAGGTCACTATGTAATGATAGGAGATTCAATTCAGCAAGAGGATACAAGATGTATATCACTAAAATATCTATGCACTCAATACTGGAGCTTGCAAACATATAAAGCAAACGTTAATAGATGTAAAGGGATAAACAGATTGCAATACAATAATAGTAAGAAATTTCAATGCCCCACTGTCAGTAAGGAACAGATTATCCAGACATAAAATCAACAAAGAGACACTGGCGTTAAATAGCCCTAACTAACATTCATAGGATACTTTGCCTAACTGCTGCAGAATATACATTTTTTTCCATCACCATAGGGGACATCCTCCAGAATAGTCCTATCTTAGGTCACAAAACAAGTCTCGACAAATTCAAAAAATCAGAAATCATATCAAGTGTCTTTTCTGACCACAGTAGAATAAAACTGGAAATCAGTAACAAGAAGAACCTTGGAAATGAGACAAATACATGGAAATTAAGAAAAATTCTCCTGAGTGACCAATGGGTTAATGAAGAAATTAAGAAGAAAATTTAAAAGTTTATCAAAATAAGCAAAAATGGAAACACTGTATAACATACCAAAATCTGTGGACTACAGAAAAAGCAGTATTAAGAGGGAAGTTTGTAGCAAAAAATGCTCATATCAAAAAAGTAGAAAGACTTCAAATAAACTACCTAATGGAACCTCAAGAAACTAGACAAGGAAGAATTAACTAAATTCAAAATTAGTAGAAGGAAAGAAATAATAAACATCAGAGCAGAAATAAATGAAATCAAGACTAAAAAAGAATACAAAAGATCAACAAAAGAAAATGTTGATTTTTAAAAAGGATAAAGAAAATCATCTAAGTAAAAAGAGAGAAGACTAAAATAAATAAAATGAAAAAGGAAACATAATGATTGAGACTATAAACATACAAAGAATAGAGACTATTGTGTATAACTATATGGCAATAAATTGAAAACTTATATATTCTAGTTATTAATCCCTAGTCAGATGAATAATTTGCAAATATTTTCTCCCATTCTGTGGGTTGTCTTCATCACATCATTGATTATTTACTTTGCTGTGTAGAAGCTTTTTAGCAAATTATCCATCTGACAAGGGATTAATAACCAGAATATATAAGGAGCCCAAACAATTCAACAGCAAAAAACCAAATAATTTGATTAAAAAGTGGGCAAAAGATTTGAATAGACATTTCTCAAAAGAAGACATACAGATGGGCAACAGGTACTGGAAAAAATGCTCAACATCATCAGAGAAATGCCACTAAAAACCACACTCATGTATCATCTCACCCCAGTTAAAATGACTTATATTAAAAAGAGAATGATGGATGCTGGTGAGGATGTGGAGAAAGGGAAACTCTCAAAAGTGGTTGGTGGGATTGTAAATTAGCACAGCCACCATGGAAAATGGTATGGAGTTTCCTCAAAAAATTAAAGTCAAACTACCATATGACCCAGCAATCCCACTAATTGGTATATATTCAAAAGAAAGAAAATAAATATATGGAAGAGATGCCTTCACTTCCATGTTCTTTGCAGAACTATTCCCAGTAGCCAAAATATGGAATTGATTTAAGTTGATGAATAGATGGATTGATAAAGAAAATGTGGCATATAAACACAATGGAATACTATCCAGCCATAAAAAGCAATGAAATCTTGTCATTTGCAGCAACATGGATGGAATTGAACATAATGATGTTCAGTGAAATAAGCCAATCACAGAAAAACAAACATCACATGTTTTTGCTCATATGTGAAAGAGAAAAAAGTGGACCTCATGAAAATAGAGGGTAGATTGGTGGCTACCAGAGGGTAGAGGGAAGGGGGGGTTATTAAGAGAGGTTGATTAATGGGTACAAATATATAGTTTGATAGAAGAAATAAACCTAGTGTTTGGTAGATCAGTAGCATGACTATAGGTTATGATAATGTACATTACATGTACATTACAAAATAGCTAGAAGAGAATAATTCAAATGTTTCTAGCATTTGAAAAGAAAAGAAAAACCCCACAAATATTTAAAGTGATGGGTGTGCTGGTTATCTTCATTTTATCTTTACAAATTACATGAATGTGTAAAATTACATGTACCCTGAAAAATGCCCATCTATTATGTATAATTAAGAAAAACAGAATTAAAAAAATAAATTTGAGAGCATTCAAATTTATCTCTGTAATGATACTTTTTTTTAGAGACAGAGTTTCACTTTGTTGCCCTCAGCGTCACAGTGCACAGCAACCTCCAGCTCTTGTGCTTAGGTGATTCTCTTGCCTCAGCCTCCCATGTAGCTGGGACTACAGGTGTCCTTCACAATGCCTGGCTACTTTTTTGTTGCAGTTTGGCCGGGCCGGATTGGAACCCGCCACCCGCGGCATATGGGGCTGGCGCCCTACTCACTGAGCCACAGGCACTGCCTAATGATACTGTTTTTAATGCCTTTTTTTTCAAATGTTCTTTCTGTAAGTGGGGGATGGGAAGGACTAGGCAGTGGGCACCATCTATGAAATTCTCACTTAACCTTAAAATATCAGCATGTGTCAATGTGACCCTTCAGGGTTCCTGATTTTATCAAAGTGTTTTAAAAGGCCTTTGCTAAGCCCTAGATTTTTTATGTCACCATTTTTCTTTTTCTAGAATAGTGTTTCCTAAACTCTAGTTATTTTAATATTACTGTCAAGATTTTTGCCCTGTCTTTAGTTATGCCCTATTATTTTTTAATTTAAGATTTCTTCTAATAGTTAATTCCCTTTATCCTTGCCCCAAACAATAATAATCATGAACTAATGGGATTTTTGTGTTTGTTATTTTTCCCAAGACACATTAAAATAAGTGCATAACTTTAAAAATTAAAAGCACTATCATAGAGGTTCAAAAATTATTCTCCACACCCCTAGTGGCATGGTTAACACATTCTGAAGACACATTTTTCTAATTAGTGTCTTCACGAATTGAAAAAAATTAACTTTGGTCTGTTAATTTGAAAATCTCTTTTCTTCTTTAAAATCATTTATTAGATGCTTACTATGTGTTAGGCACTGACCTTGGCATATGCGTGCTTACTTTTTCATTTAATTCTTTCAATGAATGTTAAGATTGTTTTTCCTATTCCCATTTTATAAATGGATAAACGCAAGCTGAGAAATATCTGAGGGTCTTGCCTGAGGTCATACGGCCTATGCTTTTTCCAGAAGGAGAGAATCAGAGAATCTGTTTGTGAGAAACTACAGTAGTGGTGAGGACACTGGCTGACTCCTTTAAGTACACGGGAGTTGGGTTTCTAAGATGGCCCCAGTACGTCTAAATAGTTGAACCCCAGAGGGGACATTTGTTTTTTTTTTTTTTTTAGAGGTTGAACGCTTTAAATTTATTTGGGCTCAAGCTAATTGGGGTCACTTGTTCAGGCTTTGTTACATGTATCCTTAGGAATTATTTTACCTAATTTTTCTTTGATATTTGTATTCAACACTTAACCCCATGGTCCATACTCTTTTTTTTTTTTTTTTTTTTTATTGAATCATATCTGTGTACAATATTTCAGTCATGGGGTACAGTGTACGGGCTTCAGATACAATCAGAGATATTTTCATCAACCTGATTGTGATAACATTCAAGAGACTTTCTCATTACTTTGTGAGAACAATTTTGATCCGTATTTAGAAGTTTTCTCCTAACCCCTCAAATATGTACCACAGGTGTGATCCCGCCCTCTATCCTCACTCCCCCCACCCTCTCTCTCCCTCCCCTTCCCTCCGTCTCCCCTTTCCCTATCTTCTTGTGCAATAAGTGGGCTGTAGCCTACACTTGAGAGATATAAATTTGCCTCAGAATAGGGATGTATACATTGGATACTTTTTCTTCCATTCTAGAGACACTTTGCTAAGGAGAACCTGATCCAGCTCCATCCATGTAAATATGAAAGAGGAAAAGTC
>CAUYRH010047436.1:0-11435 GCA_963574655.1 Perodicticus potto
GTCTTTCCCCGTCTCCTCCTCTAGGCCTCTAGCCTCAGGGTATATATAGGTGTATGGGTTCCTTGGCCAGGAAACAAATGAATACAGTCCCTTCCAACAGGGGCAAGGTGAATGAGTGTATCAATGAATGGACACAGTCCATCCATGGAATTCAGGCCTAGGAAATTCACAAGAAACTGACCTAGCCACATTTAGTCCCAAGTGTAAAGTGAAGGAGACACCAAGGCACAGGTGTCTCCCATGAGGGATATTTCACCTCTAAGTATATTCCTTTTAATTTGGGGCAGAGTAGCTCCGACTGAAATGAAATACGAACATGGAAAGCTGTGGATCCCTTTCCCACAATTCCACTCTTTCTACAAGACAGTTCAGTTGAAGGGTTATTATAGGTTAAATTATGGCAAAAGGATCATCCTTTATCCTCTTTTAAATTTGTTGTCTTGATGTCCATGTAATTTTTAATTTGTCACAGAACAAATTTTATGGAACATGCACTATGGTTTAAAACTTTCCCCCCACTTTGGGACACCGGGAGGCCTGTGTTTCTCAGGGCACCCTCTCCCCTTGCCAGGTGTGAGGTCAGAGGTGGGGCAGCAAGGCAGTCCTTCCCTCTACAGAGCCAGGTTTCCAGTTCATTCGCCTCCCCCTACCCCATGTCTCTCTGTTAAAATCATGAATCACAAGGATTTGTTTGGCAGGCAGCTCCCTTCTCCAGGTCTGGGCTCTTCACCTTGGCAATGAGCCTCCTGCCCATGGCTCACCCAGGTCTCTGAAAGTTTCTAAATCTCATTTGCATGCAGATTGTGTTCTTGAACTCTACAAAGCTGCATCTGGCCATGCATAATAAAATGTCAATAGCCCATCGACATAAGGTGTTGAAGTTTGCTGCCTCCCAAAGCAAAGGAAGCTGGTCGGGGTGGTTTTTCTTGAGATTCTTCCCGAAAAGAACAGAGTAGTCTATTGTCACTGGTACCCTCAGACTTGGAGTGGCTCCTCTCATCCTCCTTCATGACTCTGGACAAGGCCTGCTCCTTGGCTCTGACTGCTACGGTCACTGCTTCACATCTTAGGGACAAGCCCTCTTGACAGCGGCTGGTAGATGAAGCAAATAGTTGGTGCCTCAAAGGGCAGTGTCACGTGACTACTACATGAGGGCTTTCTGGATAACAACTATTGTCTTGTTTTAGGATACTGAGTACCTTCTAACAGATACTATCAGGATTGGTACAAAGAAATATAGAAAGTGGGTGAAGCCAGAAAGAGGCTACTTTGTATCCCCAAGTAAGTGATAGAAATTAACATGGAGTGGGTGGTGCTTTCACATGGGGATCCAGGGCTTTGCGTTTGAGTGCCCAGTCTGCCGGTGATTACCTCTGTGACCTTGGGCAAGTCCCTTCTCTGTGCTCAAGTTCCTTGTCTGTGAAAAGCACGTAATTAAACTGTCACCGAGCTTTTGTAAGGACACAAAATAAACATGGATCTTGGGATACAGCAAGTGGTCCATGTACCAGAGCTGCTGTTGTTGCTTTTGCTAGGAATTTGGTACAGTAATGTTGCTATGAGTAAATAAGACTTACTACAAAGTATTTGGCAGATAAATTTGTACTATATTTATATTACAGCAGACTTCAAATCTTTAAGCATTCTCAAGCATTTTAGTTATACTTAGGTGTAATTGACATCCTAATTGCAAATGTTATCTATTATTAAAAGTGGGCCCTCTGGCTTTATTCACTTAGGTTTGATTTATTTCTGGTTTTACAGCCTTGGAAACATAGTCACTTTTAAAATTTCTTTAATTTAGGTTTTATTTTAATTAACTCAGACTGCTCATTCTTCTTCAGGCAGGAGGGAGGTGTTAGCCTTTAGAGACTCAGTAAGAAAGAGAGGAGAAAGTTGCAAATATCCCCTCATTCTGAGTGAAAAACTGGAAGGCCACTGTCTGCACTAAGCTACGTAAAATGACCAGATGTTCCAGGGTTTGAGGTTAAAATCTCTAGGATTCTCAAGCTTTAGGGTCAAAAAGACAGTTAACAGAGAGGAAAGTGTCCAAGGTTAAGATTAGGGAACGGAGCAGGAACTTCTTGTGAACTTGTGTGTTTTATCTTAAAATTTGATGTGAGTTTTGCATGCCATTCCACATTTCACTGTGTTTGTTATATGACAGAGAGAATGGCCTCCCCCCCAGACCCCTAACCTCTGAAAGGTCACCGGAGGAGACTACGGGACATTTCTCCCCTGGTAGGGGATGCCAATAGTCTCATTTGGAAAGCTAGTCTACATCTGTGCACTAAATACAAGGGTGGGGAATGAGGACATCTGGAAAAGGGAATTTGGAGAAATTAAGAAAGGTAAGGGGGCAAGGAGGTGAAAGGTCTTGGGGTAAGATAGAGTCTGGAATGGAGGCCTGGGATGAATGAGCCAGCCAGGACCGAAAGCCCCAAAACTCAGCCTTGGGGTGCCCACCGGATCGGAACTGCGCTGAAACACCGCCAAACACCGCGGAATCTCAGCTTCTTTTCTGGAAATTAGTTGGTTCGAGGGGTAAAGTTGGGCTCCTGCCAATGGCAAGCGCATTCCATCAGGACTGTAGTTACGACGTTCACTCTTCCGTTACCATGAGCTTGACACGGCCTTGGCTTTGCTTCCTCTTCCTCCAGCCAAACCCCATTTCCTTCTTGCAGTCTTTACCTGGGACCACAGCATTCAAATGAAAATTCATGCATCACGCCCAGGCAAGTCTCTGGCTCCATGATCTTGTCATAATCCATTTCTCACGAGGTGACTTTATTGTAATTTATTCCTTTGCAGCTTCTATCCGGTCTAAAGTAGAGTTGGCCTTGGTCATGCCGGGGGGTCTACATAGTGAAGCGGTTTGGAAGCCTGAGGAATGATGCAGGGTTGGACCCTTGGTGTGAGCACAGAGGGGTGGAGAGTTTTTAATGCTGTGGAGTTTGGGGACCCGCAGAGGGAGACGCTGAAAGTGGGAGCACTGATTATTTCTGTGCAAATTGCTACCTGTCTGCTGCCCTGTTGCAGGAGGTGCTCAGGTCTTTTTTGCTGACTTGGAAGGAGGTGGCAGGATTGACGGGCAGGCAGCTTCTTCATGACACAGGCAGGTGCAGATGGCGATGCCCGTGATAGATCATAGGAGGAGCGTGTTGCTCGAACACCAAACTGTTGCGGTCTTAGATTCATAGATGTAGTGCCGCAATAGATGTTGTATCTTTCCCCCCTGCTAGCAGCATCTGTGCATTCCAGCAAGGAGAACCAGAGGGCCGTGGAGCCCTTCACAGCTACGAGGCTGCGTGGTTGGGACCTTAGCTTCCCCGGCAGAGGGATGGAGCCACCAGTGCCCAGACCCGGCTCGTGTGCAGAGGAAAGTCAAAGGTGCATGCACGGCGCCTGACGTTCAGTAAGCGCTTAATAAACAGCAGCTGCCATTCATTGTGTTGTGGTGGTTGTTGCCGTCACCTCGCTCTGAGCCAGGCATGGGGAAGAGAGTTCACGCATGGTCTGGAAGCCTTGACAAGTAGAAGGCAAATGTCATGAATAGTGGGAAGAACTCGAGCAGCGTGACCTGAATTAAGTAGGATTGTCTCGGCGCGGGTGTCAGCCACCAGCTCAAGTTGGCCTAAGGAGGGGAGGGATTTGAGGAGGCAGCTGGGCGTCGCGGTGGATGGAAATCAGAAGGGCGGTGGCCTTGTCTCCACCCTGCGCCACTCCCTGGGTCCTCACCAGAACGGGCAGGGGCTGATTCTCTGGGAGCTGCCAGGGCTTCGGGGGATGCTGGGCCCAGAGAGCTGGTCTCTGGGGCAGGGTAGCTTCTGATAGTCATGTCCCAAATAGTCCTGCAGGGGCTTGTGGGAATAGGCCACGGTCATATGTCACAACCAGGATGATGGCAGCTGATTGTCGTCACTGAGGAACTCTAGGCCGTGTGTTGTTCTAAGTACTTTATTTGCATTAATCAACTTAATACTCATTCCTATAAAGTTGAAATGGCGTTATTGCCATGCAGCTGAAGAAAAGTGATACTCAAAGAGGCGAGGTCACTTCCCTTCCCATCTGACACGGTAAGAGTGGATGGAGGCAGGGCGTGAGTCTGACCACAGAGCCCATGCACGTAAAAGCAGCTCCCGGGAAGGTGTGCTCTGCCCGGCTGGTGACAGGTGGGCCCTCCCCTTGGTCATGTCTATCTTCCAGGCATCACGCTGCTCTTTCCGGACTCTCTTCAGCCCTGGCCTTGCTGTTTGTCAGCTCTTTAATCCTACAGTCCCAGTCAGAGCCCAGTTCCGTCACCACCTCCCTGGGACTTATACCCACATGTAGTGGCTCCATTCTCAAGGAAACTCTGGATCTCTTGCAAAACTATCTACTCCCAGGGGGCGCTAAGTTCATCCTGTGGAATGCGTGGTGTTGGGGGTTTGTGCTGTTGCCTCCTTGTAAACCTGGTCTGCTTGTAAGTTTACACTGGGGGCCAAGGGAAAAAATTGGATCCTGCCTCTCCCTGCTTCTCCCCACGAGACACATCCCAGTGGTGGGCGAACTGCGTCATCCTCTGTGTCTGATTCTGGAAGGATCTTCCAGTACCTACTTATTTATTTCCTTAAGTGTACAAGCATGACATGGCCTCCCCATTTTTTTTCTTGAATTGTGGTAAAGTGCACACAGCATACAATTTGTCATTTTAACCATTTTAAAAGTAGACAATTCCCGGCATTTTGTACATTCATGGTGTCTTGTGATCACCACTGCCAATCTAGTTAGAGGTTTTTCACCTCCAGAGGAAACCTGCATTCACTGAGCAAGTTCCTCCTCCTTCCTCCCTCTCCTTAGTCTCTGCCAACAGTGTATGTGGCCGGTGCCTTAACCACTGAGCTACAGGGGCTGCCTATTCTGGAAATTTCTTAAAAATGAGATCGCACTATGTGGCCGTTCGTATCAGGCTTCTTTGATGTAGTATAACACCCCTTCATCTCTCTGTTTCTATAGGTTTCTTTTCTTTCTTTCTTTCTTTTTTTTTTTTGAGACAGTCTCATTATGTCACCTTCAGTAGAATGCCGCGGCGTCACAGCTCGCAGCAACCTCAAACTCTTGGGCTTAAGTGATTCTCTTGCCTCAGCCTCCCAAGTAGCTGGGACTACAGGTGCCCACCACAACGCCCGGCTCTTTTTTATTGTAGTTGTCATTGTTATTTACCAGGCCCAGGCTGAGTTCCAACCCACCAGCCTCAGTGTATGTGGCCGGCGCCCTAACCACTGAGCTATAGCTACGGGGGCTGCCTATTCTGGAAATTTCTTAAAAATGAGATTGCGCTATGTGGCCATTAGCGTCAGACTTCTTTGATGTAGCATAACATTTTCAAAGCATGTATCAGTACTTCACTCCTTTTGGGGGGTTGAATAATATTCCATTGCATGCATAGGCCACATTTATTGATCAGTTTATCAGTTCATGGGCATTTTGGTTGTTTCCTCCTCTGGTTCTCATGAAGATCACCACTGTGAATATTCATGTACAAGAGTTCACTTACACACTTCTCGTCAATCCTTTCTCTTAAGTAACTAACTTGCTGTTTCACGCGGAGACTCTATTTAACTGATTGAGGAACTGCCGAATCGTCTTCTGCCGGGGCCTTGCCATTTTTACGTTCCCACCAGCCAAGTACGAGGATTCTGATTTCTCCATCTCCTCAACTCCAGTGTCAACTTTTAACTTGTGAGATGAGTTTTATC
Organism: Perodicticus potto; assembly: GCA_963574655.1. Lineage (NCBI taxonomy): Eukaryota > Metazoa > Chordata > Mammalia > Primates > Lorisidae > Perodicticus > Perodicticus potto. Next base: position 5,739 of record CAUYRH010047436.1, read on the forward strand.
ATAACAACGGGGGAAAACTACCTGAATTATTGAGGCCTCATTTATTTCATGAGACCCTATTAAAGCAAGAACTGGAAACCTATCAGCCTTTTAATGCAAAATACATCACAGGATTTGAGATACACGAAAGCAGAGGTTGTTGAACACGTGGAGATAAATTTGATCATTAGTTCGTATCTGTGGACCATATAAATGACAAGATTGTAAAATCCCTAGAGCTTCTTGTGGCGAGGCTGCGCCCCATGATATGATTCATCTGGCATATTTTTCTATAAAAATGTATACTAGCCCATCTCAGTGACATCTGGACTTGTCCGCTTAAAAGTGAGAGTTTAGGGTCGTATTATTGTTATTTCACGTTCTCTACTTCGTCCGATCCGTAAAACAGAGGCACCATGTGGTAAGCTGCCATTTCTCTCCTGAAAACATTCAGAAATTTTATGTGTACCTTCTATTTTTGCTAATGACACACAATATTGAAACGTGTCGTTTTTTTTTCCTTCTGCCAACCCGTGAATGTGCCATTCTTATCTGGAACCTAAATAAATACTCATTAATGTGCAGTGAAATTCAAACGAGCACTCCATATAAATAAACCTGCTCTAGAAATACGTGTTACTTTAAATTTGTAGACCAAAATAGCGTGAAGCAAATTGAGCATCATTTCCCAAGCAGAACAACCAACCCAATAAACTTGTTTTTATGACTCGATAGCCTCATCTCAGGCAGGTAAGAAAGCATATATATGGTCCTTCATTTCCTAATCGATCATACATTTTAAAACCAACATTATTTAGTTGAGATTTTTACAGGCCAAATGGAGAACGTGCATCTCACCGGATTCTCAGGTGACAGGGCAGGGAGAGGAGAAAAAGTGAGGGACATTGACCTTTTTCTTTTATTTATTTGTTCTCCACCCCCTTTTGGGCAAATATTTATTTGTCTCAGCACTATTGTGCACCAGATGCTGCGCTTAAATGTGGGAAAATAGGGATGACCTGAAAAAGAAGTCATCAGCGGCTTCATGGAACTTAGACTTTAAAGCATGATTCGTGAAGGTGTTACCGTCATTTATCACAGTTATCTGTTGCTGTGTGACTAAGCAGCCTCCAATTGAGTAATGCACATTGGTACCTTATGACAGTCTCAGTTTTGTGGGCCAGGAATTTGGGTATGGCACACAGAGGCAGCTCAGCTCTGCTCCGCAGTGCCTGGGGCCTCGTCTGGGATGACACGAATGGTCGAGATGGTCTGTGCTGCATCTAGGCCCAGTTATGGCAGGGGATCTGGGTTCCTTGGCTCTTCTTTGCATGGCTTCTTCTAGGATTGGAATGTTCAAGGTGGCTTTTTCACCCCACATATCTGACCCCCGGGCTGGACGGCGAGACAGGTGACATGGCTCTCTCCCCATGCAGTCTGTGAATGTGGGCTTCTTCAAGGCACGGTGGTCTCAGGATACTTTGACTTCTTCCACGGTAGCCTCTCCCAAAGGGAATAGTCTGAGAGTCACAGATAGCAGCCAGGCCTGTCCAGCCTATCCAGCCTCAGATATCCCAGAGGCCACTTCTGCCTCTTACTCCTGGTCAGCTGTGTCACTAAGACCAGCCAGATGCGGGAGGAGGGGATTTAGACCTTATTTCTCCATAGAAAGACCAGCATAAAACTTGACGTCTTTAGTCTGAAATAGAGGAAGGCAGACATTCAAGAAATGAAAACGTGGATACCTGTGGCAATGAAGAAAATGTACCTGCTTCTTTATAGTCCTCAGAACCTCCTGGTTGCCAGTGACAGAAACCTCACTTAGGTGGACTAAAGACAAGGGAATTTCCTGCCCCTTCACCCCACTCCTGGACTGAATCTTCCCAGGGCTGCATGGATGCAGTCAAGAGCCCCTTTCCCTGTCCTTTGGATTTACCCGTATTCTCAGGCAGGGGCTCCTTGAGTGACAACTCCAAAGGCCACCAACTGCTCCATGTTCCTGCTAGTTTATTAATTCCCACTGAGAAAAGAAAGGCCATTTGTCTCCTTTTCAGTAGTTCTATCAAATAATCCTGAAATTAAACCTGTGGTCTGTCACTGGGTCACGCACCTCCGCTGCAGCGACCCCTGCAGCCCGAGAGAGGAAATGCTCGGAGTGGCCAGGGTGGGGCGCTGTGCCCACCTCTGGGACGCGGGTGTGGAATCAGCTCCAAAGGAAGCACACATGAGGACAGGCGCTTCTGAAAAGAGGGCTAAGAAGAGGGAAACAGGTGCTAACCAGACAAAAATGTGAAAATAACTCATTACTCAAGCCTGATGTGGGGTGACCTGTCTTGGGGATTAGGTCCAGATACAGAAACAAATGGAGAGGGACGTTGCTGTCTGATGTCATTACTTACTCAACTTGCGTTCATTACATTTTCATTGTGTTTGGGGCCCTAGATAAGCTGTCACTGGGGTTACAAACGAAATGGACAAATGGGTGATGCAGGGGGTTCTAGGGATGCTGGAGATGGCCACCAGGTGGCAGTAGCACACACATGCTTCCCTGGGCAGCCCTTTGGAGACTGCCCAGAGGTGCTGGTGTCCATCCCTGGGGGCCAGGGAGTGGACAAGGGACTTCCATGTCTGGGTGATGTTTCTAGAAGGGTGGGATCTTTATGACCCAGGGCTTATCTTATCTATGGCCGGCAGATGTTGGGTGCAGTTTTGTGGGGTATGCAAAGCAGATAGCCTCTCATTTGCTATACACCTGCTCATTTGAATTATGTTTAAAGCAATTAGATGTCTAAAATTTGAGTTTGGCACTGGTGGGCTTGCAAACTAACAGTTCTGACCCTGCAAAGAAGAAATAAACTAGGGCCAGTTCACAGGGGGCAGCCTTTGGCTCATTTATATAACAAGGAGCTAAAAATTAATCTCAGTTATACACAGAACAATGGCTAATATCAGCCCCTTAAAGATGTAAAGTACAGACTGTGGGATGAGACATGTAATGGTTAACACGTTTTTACATGTGTACCATGGGATGGGTAATGTATCATGTTCTTTATTTGAACTGTCTCATCTAATTCCCACAGCAGCTCTGTGAGGTAGACATTATTATCCTCATTTACAGATGGGAAAACCGAGGGGTAACTTAGAGCCAAGGGATGGCTTGTGATGACTGCACCGTGATATGGCATAGCCAATGTCCACTCACACTTGACTGGCCACAGCAAGTCCCAGGGCAGGGCCTAACGTCAGTGAAGCCAGTAGGTATGTTTATCCCTCTACAGGGTCACTAGGAAGAACGCTGTAGGGACAGCTCGGAAAGGGGACAGTTACTGAATCAATAATTAAATCTACTGTCAGAGCAGGAGGGTGGCTTCAGATAGCCACCAAAATAAGTACAGAGAGAAAGAGCAAGTGAAGTTTTAGCAAAGAAGGAAGTCTATTTTAACAGCCTGGATAGCAAGCCAGGCCCCATCCTGGTGACTGCAGGCACCGTGGAAAGTGCAGCCTCTGGGTTTTATATACAACTCTCAGGACTAGCAGATACTTCTTGGAAGTCTTCCAGGGTCTTAACTCTGTTCTCAAAACAGCCCACCTGTGAGTCTTGAAAACAACCATCAGCAAGGTCTTAATAACATCCACCTGCAGGGTCTAAAGCAGCTTCATTATAGCCCAGGGCAGCCTGACACAGATTAGACCTAAATAGCCTAACTGCATCTATTTTCTGCCCTAATCATATCTGGGTGGCTACCCAACACCGCCATGGATGGATTCTTAAGGAATTACAACACAACGTGGTACATTCTGATAGAACTTGCTATTCTTTGAGCAGAGGATGGAATGCTTAACACTTGCCATTTGCCTTTTGAGCTTAGAAGAAAGTGAAATTTAGAGCAGGTTTTGGTGGCCAAGCCTCAATTTTCTGGAACAGGATAGAAAGAGTTGTAATAGATGCATTTTGAGAATCCCAGGTCCATCAGCCAACTGAGAGTGAAAAGAGCTGACAGCAATTTCTCTCTCCCAAGAACTGGCTTAAAGAGTCTTATTGATAGCAATGTCTATGTATCTGTAAGCAAAGGAATTGCCTGTTCTTGAGAACACTGTGTCTGTATCCATATCCTGGGAGGTGGGCAAGGGAAGGCAGGATGGTGGCGGAAAATGTGGCGTGAATTATGCAGAGATTGGTCATAGACCATGAGTAGGCTATTTTGGTGCCTACCAACTGTTCCCCTTATATAACAGTGTGCTCCGACCTTCCTGTTTGCATGGAATGTATATGGGATATATAGAGAATTAAAAAATATATACTCACAGCTGTGAAAAGTCGGTTGTTGTTTTGAACTTTGTATGCTAGAACTCAGTTTAGATCTGAGGCACCCACTTCCACTGATTGTAACTCGGTTACTTCTGATTTAAAACTGAGTTATCCTCTGGGTAAGTATCAGATAAATTCAGATGGCTTTTCTTGTCTTTTCTCTATCCCTTGTCTTTGGGTTCTCAGGAGGCTTTGTATTGTTCTGTCTGTAATCTTGTCCGTGAATTTCCTGCTAGCCATTTCTGGACTTTATTGAGATATTAACAACCACAGGGACACTAAAGGAGGGTGGAGGTGGGGGCAGGAGGGAGCTAGGGCTGTAGAGCTATCTTGAGTCCTCTGACTTAAAATGCCAACCAGCCACCATCAGTGTCCCAGTGGGGTAGGGCGGGATATAAGACATTGACACCTGTTTTCAGATCCCAAATCCATCTGGCTGTTTCTAGCCATCTCCATGGGAGGACAGGCATTCAGATGAGGCAGGAATCAGGCCTCACCCTTTCTAGTTCATCTTTCTCTAGTTTGGCCAAGCTCCGTCCCTTGGCCAGGAAAGGGCTGTAGAGTCTTCTGTACAGCGAGATGCTGCGCTGATGTCCTAGCTGTGTTCTGCCTCTTCTCCAGCCTGTGGTTCCAACTCTATACTCAGCCCTCCGACTTTGATTTTCCATGATTCAAAACCACTTCCTATTTAGTATTTTTTCTTTACTATTTTTAGTGCTCACTCAAGGATTTAAAATATACATCTTTAACTCAACACAGGCAACCTTCCAATAATGTTAGATCACTTTATGTACAACGGTTGACTCCCACGGCCACAGACTTCCATTTGCCCTCTCTTATTTCCCGTGCCATTATTGTCATATTTTACATCTATGTATGTTAACCCCGTAGGATGTTATTATTATCAATCACCTTTCAAATGAATTGAAAGAGGAGAAAGAAAATAGGTTCATGGAAATACATATTTCCCTTTGCAAGCCTTTTTTTTTGTCAATAGAAGTTTCCACCTAATGTTATTTTCCTTCTGTCTAAAGAAATTCCTAACATTTCTTTTTATTTTATTATTTTTTAATTTATAATGATATTTTATTCTTTCTCTTTTTAAAGAAGGGTTTACAAATGCATTAAATGGTTAATTAAAATAGACAACATTGGGGCGGCACCTGTGGCTCAGCAAGTAGGGCGCCGGTCCCATATATTGAGGGTGGTGGGTTCAAACCTGGCCCCGGCCAAACTGCATCAAAAAATAGCCGGGCGTTATGGCTAGCGCCTGTAGTCCCAGCTACTCAGCAGGCTGAGGCAAGAGAATCACCTAAGCCCAGAAGCTGGAGGTTGCTGTGAGCTGTGATTGCACAGGACTCTACCAAGGGTGACAAAGTGAGACTCTGTCTCTACAAAAAAAAAAAAAA
>CAUYRH010047438.1:0-19354 GCA_963574655.1 Perodicticus potto
AGAAGGGTGACGTGAGCCCAGGTGTTCCAGGTAGCAGTGAGCTATGATGACACCCCTGCCCTGTAGTTGGGTTACAGACAAAAAATATTTCAAAAAAAAAAAAAAAAAAAAAAAAAACGATATGTATACAGGCAAATAAAATACATATAGGAAAATGCATATATTATAAACATACACCTGATGAAAAGATGTATGTCAGGCTGAACATACCTGTGTTACTAGCACCAAGGTCAGGCTATAAGCAGCCCAGGAAGAAGTCCCACTCATTTCCCCACCCCTGCAGAGTGCCACTGTCTGGACTTTTAACACCATAGGTACCTATTTCCCGTGTATGTTCTTTATACATATAGAAACTGTTTTAGCATCTAGCTGCTTCTGCTCAGCATTGTGAGATTTACCTAGATCAGTCTAGTTTTGAAAAAAACAAAACTCAGGTCCTGTCATTAGGGCAGTTTTTTTTTTAATTGAGGTATAATTTAATGGTCACATGTCAGGTATTCAGTTTGATCAGTTTCAACAAAAGAATCACCCATACCCTCTGTCAAAACAGAGAACATTTGCATTCGTTACCCTAGAAAGTTCCCTTGTGCCCCTTCTCTGTCAGTTGTGAGGCTTTTGTTTGTGTTTATGTGTAGGTGTTTCTTTAAAAAGTTCTGTATTTCTGTTAAATGTATTTACCTAGGAGTGTTGAGTTTTTATGTTCTGACTTATCAGGAGGGTTGTTTCCTGTTTGCATGTTACTTGTGCTATTTGGCTTTTGGTTGTGTGGGGCAAATACTCATTCCAGCTAACTTGAGAGGAATTTTGTTAGTGGGAATACTTCTGGTGTGATAGGATTCACTCAAAAATCCAATTCCAGCTGGGATGGGCTGAGCCAAAGCCTAGCTTTGGAGAGTGGTTCCTGGCAGTCTGGGGCCTCCGCACCAGTTGTCCCTACAGCTTCACCCCATGGGTCTCTGCCTTTCTCTCCCACCACCAGCTGGCTTCTTTGCTAACTCCAGTTCCCCCTCCGCTGTGGCTTCAGTTCACCAGCTTTCTTAGCTGACCAGAATCCCTCTGGCCCTAGTTCAGCTTTGTGGCATTTCTTGTTGCATTCTTTCAGTTTCTAAGTGACCATTCTTGTCACATTTCCTAGTTCACATTCTCGAAAGAAACCTGATCTGGTTCCTTTCTTCCCCCTGGCTCTAGGATCTAGGGTATTGGCCAGCCTGTGGATTATCAGCCTGGAGTGAATTGCCTGGCCGTTGTTCAATTAGCTGGGGTTTACGGAAGAGGTGTCGGGGGAAGTGCAGGCAGAAAGGCAGCTTTGTCAAAAGCAGAGTTGCTGCCCTTTTGCCCATGCAGGGCCCCTTTGGACAGAGGGTGAGGTGGGGCAGGCACTGTGATGGGGTAACATTTTTCACAACATTTAGTGTGATTTAAAGACTGATGCTTCCCTGTTATTTTGAAGCAAAGGTTGGTCTCTTTGACAAATGTTAGATTTAATAAGGAGGTGTTTTGATTGTCTCATTCAAACTTCCTTATTTCCCTAATGTTGCTATTTTTAAAATTGTGAAGTTTGCCTCACCAGTTTTATGCATGAATTTACAGAAGAACTTGAAATTCAAATTCTGAGCCACCCCCACTGTTTTAAAATTAAGCCATTTTTGGCCAGGCATGTGTGTTCCTGTATTCCTGATACTCTGGGAAGCGGAGGTGGGAACATTGCATGAACTCAGGAGTTCGAGACCAGTCTAAGCAAGATTGAGACCCCTGTATCTACCAAAAAATAGAAAAAGTAAGCTAGGAGGCTGAGGCAGAAGGATTGCTTGAGCCCAGGAGTTGGAGGTTGTAGTGAACTGTGATGACACCACTGTTCTCTACCTGGGATGACAGAATAAAAAAAAAAAAAATTAAGCCATTTATAAATTGTTTTGATGAGTGGTTAATTTCCTTTTTTCTCTTTTTTTCCGTTAGCCCTACTAGCTTCAGGACATTTTCTTCTGAATATGTTAGAAAATATTTTTAGTCTGAAAAGGAAATATGTTCTCTTTTTGTTCCCCTAAACTAGAATGTTTATTAAGTCATCAGTGATTTTTTTTTTATTCACAGAATGAATTTTTCTTGTAGTGATTTTTGCATGGTGTCATTTGCTCCTTTTTATGACTGTTTAATTGTATGGTCTAAAATCCTCAGCATTTATTTTGCTTCACTTATTTTTTTCAGTGAGGAAAAAGCAATGGCATGATAGAGTTAATCTGAAAATACCCTTTTCAGTTCATCATTTAGAGGGGGGAAGAGATACACAGTTAAGGCGACAGCAGAACCATTGCTTCAACTGACTTATTTGTGAGAATGTCAAAAGTGAACGCGTCTCAGTAAGCAGTGTGTGTGGCAGTGTCAGGAGTGGCTGAGTGGTGGTTGTGCGGTCATGGTGGACCTGTGTCCTGGTTTCTCTTTATTCTTTTTCTTTTCTTTTCTTTTCTTGTTTTTTTTTGAGACAGAGTCTCAAGTTGGCACCCTGGGTAGCGTGCTGTGGTGTCACAGCTCACAGCAACCTCCAACTCTTGGGCTCAAGCGATCCTCTTACCTCAGTTTTTCTATTTTTGGTAGAGACAGGGTTTCGATTTTTGCTCAGGCTGGTCTGGAACCCGTGAGCTCAAGCAGTCCACCTGCCTCTGCCTCCCAGAGTGCTAAGATAACTGGTGAGAACCACCGCGCCTGGCCCTGAATCCTGGTTTATGTGCAGCTCTGAAGAGGGGGACTAGGGAAAGATGCCACCCACTCAAATTAACACCTTTGTTTGTTTTAACCAAGAGATTTGGTGTAATTTAGTTCAGGTAGAAAGTGTCTGGAATAAATAGGTGCATAGTGGGGATCAAATATGTTAGTGGTATTTCCATTGATTTAATGAAAATTGACCATTTGTTTTGAGGTCAGAAGCATTAAAAAATCATGCCCAAGTTTTCATTAACTTATTTGAATTAAAAAATGGTATTTAAACAAGCAAAATTGAAGTTTTTCAAGAGGCATTTGCAGAATTGGAGTGGTGTTCTTTGGTTAGGTATGAGCCCAGAATCAGAATGTTAGAGCTTCATTGAGTTGGAAAAGTCTACGTGACAGTTGGTGGTAGAGATCTGATTCTTGAGTTTAGTGTTCTTTTTTCATACCATTTTTCTACCTCCTCCTGATAATATATATCCTGAAATATTTTATGAAGGTTCTTATCCATGAAGATGTCTTTAAATTGTCTAGTCTCAGCCACGAAGATTTTTGAGGGGTACTTCACCTGACAGGTAGGGAGGGGAAATGAATCAGGAAGGACACTCCAGTTGATTCTGCCTTAAAAGGGGCTCACAGGCTCACGCTGGCAGAATGATGTGATCCCACAGATTGGGACCTTGGAACGGGAGGTATGATTCTGGGATGCTTAGGTTGGAGTGTGTTCATTTTGAAATTTCTAAGATCATATACAGGTTTTAAAATTCCAACATTTCAGGTGCAGCCCTCCCCTATGTTAATGGCTCCTTAATAGATGCTTCAAAAAGTGGCAGTGGTGAGAGGATGCGCGGTACGGGGGCAGTGTGGGACAGAAATGGTCAGGTACCCTCCCTGAGAGTCATGTGAGAGAGGGAAGAATGCTGAGCTCACCTCTGGACCAGATCTCTGTGGGTGACACCCATGAGTGAGGCGATGACTTGGTCTCTGGGCTTTTTCTGCTGAGGACAGCTGTCATTTTAACCAGTTGGAAGACAGAAGAGGTTCCACTAGTTTGTGTACATCCCCAGAATCATCAGCTTGTGCAGTGCTGTTTCTACCTGGGCTTTCCATTATCTTAACAGGGGGTGGCCACCGCATTCTGTCTTCTCCTCACCCGCACATTCAGCCCAGCTCCCTGTTCTCTTGGTGATGTGGTGCTGGCATTCTCCCAGGACCCCGTCCTCATCTCTGACCCCTTTAGATGGTGCCTTCAGTCACAGTTCTGTTCCTATCTCTCCCAGCCACTCCCAGCCTAAATCCATGTTCCTTTGGACAAGGAAAGCAGACCAGAGGTTATTTGTTGGTTTCCATGCTGTGTTCTTCATGCCTTCAGGTCGGCCTACGTTCCGCTGCCACACACTTTGCCTTTTGTCGGTCTGACGTCCTCTCACTTCTGAACTCCTGTGCTTTTTTCCCTACGGCCTTCATGACTGTATCCTGCTTGTTTAGCCTTATTTCATAAATTATGCACACTTCCCGACATGAACTTTAAGGGTGTTTTTATCCTTTCCCATTTGTCTGGACATGCACAGTGACCCCCCCCCCCCACGTCTTTGCCTTTCCCCATCTGTCTCTTCAAATCCTGCTCCTCTGGTCCCACCCTGCTGCCCTGCTGTCTCTGGAGAGGCCACGCGGGTTTCTGTCCCTTCCCTCTGACACGTTGTTGCCATTGTCATCAGTAGTAGGTGCTTCCATTTATGTTGGCGTTTCTTTTGTCCTCAAAGGTTCCTGAGTGGTGTTTTCCCCTTTTTATAATACACATTCCTTCAGCACAGTGACCTTGTCCTCTCCAGTGTCTGTGCCAGGTACGTAGACAGTGCGCTGATGTATGTGGTCAGCTGAGTCTGTTCACATGAACTTTGAATGTGAGGACTTTGCAAATGGGTTTTGTGGAAACTCCAATCTAAAATGTATGTCGATCCTGTTTTCAGACAAGGGATTTATGTTTTCTCCATAGGACGGAAAAAATTCACTGTGATCCTTCACTTAAACAATACTTCCCTTAGGACTAAAGCCCTTTTGTGAGGAAGTTGGCCAATTTTTTTTAATCTTCATAAATTATGCAAAACCCATTGGCAAACACTGTCATAGCAGTTTAAGTGCTTTTCTAGGTTGGATAACCAAAAAACCTATTAGCCATCGTACAGTTGTTGCATAAATTGCACCAACAAAATTTGTTTTTGCTGTCCTCATCGTTTAGTTTGTTTCGTTCTGTGCTTTCAAGGTTCTTTCCCCTTTTCTCTCACATGGTCTTCCCACTTAGACTGGAGGATGAAGGAAGAGCAAGAGATTTACTTTGACACTAAGTGCAAATCCAGGCTGGCCATAGACTTAAGCTCGGCAACCCAGTAACTAGGTCGGCGACAGTGCAAGGTTTTGTGAGGAGGGGCAGGGGTGATAGTGGGTGAGGCAGGGCCTGATGGTAGCTCTGACCCCCCTTCTCATATCCTGCCTTTTTCTCACCTCCAAATACTTGGGGACTCAGAGTCAGTTTATATGTTAAGTAAATGATTCTACAGTGAATGGTAGGAAGTCAAAAAGGAATTTGTGTTTAAGCTTTATTTCGTCCGTTCCGATTTCATTTGGAAAGCAGTTATGGAGATGTAAGGGACCCTGGGATAGACTAGTCTGTCTCACTACAGCGTGCCAAGAGCCTGGGCTTTGTGGAGTGATGCTGTGGTGCACTGAAATCCTGAAATGAAGCACTTTCTAAGGAGGTGTCTTTGGTACAAAAGCCAGCCCACGTGCAGCTGTTTCCAGATGGTTCCCCTGGTTGGTTGAGGCGGAGGAGCACAGGTCTGGCTGGAGCCCCTGCTTGCTTTGCCCTTCTTTGGTCTCTGTGGCAGCCAACAGCCTTCTGAAGCCCTATCCATTCCATCCATCCCTTCCTTGCCTGAAAATAGTGTGCATTGCTGTCCCCCTTTCTCTGACTTTCTTTCCTCTGACCCAAGTCCCACGAACATCAGGTCTTTAGCATTGCTTTTGTTACTGTGAAATATTTTCATTCATCTTTCATCTTCTCAAAGCACATCCTTTTTCTCTTATTCCTAAGTTTCATCCCTGAGCCTTTTCATATTTCTTGATTCTTATTTCCAGGTTTCTGGAAGTTAGGTGTGAGACTGAAATACATGTTTTCCATTAATCAAGGTACTGCTAGATTTCCAGGCAGTCTCTTGTGCAGTTGAGTTCATTTTTAGAATGTACTTTTTGGAGTAGCTGACTTAACCTCAACTTTGTTCAAGCCTAGAAGTGGAGGAAATTGTTCAGTTTCTTCCGTGTTGTTAAGGAACTTGGTCAATTTTTAGTGAATAGTTGTGCTCTTCTCATTTGTAAAGTCCAGTGCTGTAGTGTGAATCAGGCTGAGGTGTAATTAGTCACATTGATTTGGTTTTGAAGATGGACAATAATGGCTGCTTTTGTTACGTGCTACTTTGTACAGAGCCGGACCTTTCCCTTGCTTTTCCTGTGGCTCCCTCCCTCCTGACACAGGACACATTCATTATTGTTCTTAATGTGCTGGGGTGAAGGGACTTGTGCTGCAAAAAGGAAAACTTTTCAAGGAGAAATAATTCTAGGTCAGATTCAGCTCCTTGCCCCTCTTATTTATCTGGTTTTGTAAAAACAAACATTCCAAGACCTCGTATTGTGGAAAATTTCAAGCATATGCAAGTAGAGAGAATGGTAAATAAATGCCATGTTCCTATCACTCAGTTTCAATATTATCAACATCTTGCCAATATTTTTTCATCTGTTCTGCTCAGTTTTTTTCTCCTGATGTATTTAAAGCAGATTTCAGATATCCTGTTACTTCACTTCAGCATGCATCTCTAACCATTAAGGATCTTTTTCTTTTTTAAACATAACCACTGTTTTATTATCACACCTAACAAAAGTGCTAATAATTCCTTGATATCCTCTAATACAGAGTCTACATTCAGATTTTCTCAATTGTCTAAAAATATATCTTTTTATAAGTTATTGGGATCCAGCTTCAATAAAACCATTTATGTTTGCTTATTTTGTATCTTAAGTCGTCTCTGTTTTCTAACATTCTCCCTTCCCTTTTTGTTTCCTTTCATGCCAGAATTTGATAGAAAAACTGGGTCATTTGTCCTGTTCACTTACCTTAATCTTTTGCTGATTTAATTGTTCATTACAGCAAATAGGCAGAGGAAAGGCACAGACCTAAATGCAGTCAGTTTAGCCACTTTATAGCAGTTTTGTTTGAGTATTTGCTGATTGAGAATGAAACTAATGGTTAAAATCAGCTGCTTCCCTTTGTTTCTGTGATTATTCTAGGTAATTCTGAGTTGCAAATAAGATGCAAAATATTTTTTCCCAAATTAAACTGGGCCATTCTATTTATAGTTACTTTTCGCTCTTTTTTTTTAATGTCCCCTTTCATAGTAATTTATGGTTACTTTTTAACCCACTGAATTGGTCTTGGCATTTTGTACTGAAAGTGGCTGAGAGGGATTAATTTATTGGCAAGTGTCTTGGAGGTGCTTGCCGCAGATGCTGGCAGAGGGCTGCCTGGGCTCCGGAGGTGGGCGGGGTCGTGCCTGAGTGTCCAGCTGTCTTGTCAGTCACTCCTTGTCCTTGCTGCTTTCATTAGAGCCCTGGGTAGGGGTATGGAGCTGCTTGGGAGGCTTCCACAGAGAATGTACTGGAGAGAGGATTTTGTACTGGCAGATGTTATAATTGATCCATCTTTCTTGGTTGTTTTTTTGACCTGCACAAGAGTGAAACAAAGTTTGTGTATTTCCAGTGGAATTATTTTACATGTAGTAACCGAAAGCACATACTGCATTGTCACCCTCCGGGAAGGTACAACTTGATGCGAGCAGTCAGTCAGCTCTCCATATCCCCTGCCTCTGCATCCCCAGATTCGACCAACCTCATCTCAAAAAAAATCAGGGGAAAAATAAGAAACTATAATAAACAATAAAAGATTATAGAATAAAAAAATACAACATAGCAACTATTTACATAGAATTTATATTGTATTAGATATTATAAGTAATCTAGAGATGATTTAAGGTAGACAAGAGGATGTGCATAGGTTATATGCAAATACTAAGCCATTTGTACTTGATCTTAGCCCGAAGGCTGAGAAGCAGTTTCTGTGCCATTTTCGATCAGGGACTTGAGCATCTGAGGATTTTGGTGTTTGTTGAGGGGTCCTAGAACTAATTTCTCGCCCCTCAGGATACCAAGGGTTGACAGTATTAGGGTTTTTTTTTTTTTTTTAAAGCTTTTGTATATAATTATGTTTCATTATATGAGATGGTTGTTATATGTATCTTTGTATGTACTGAATCCATTTTCCATTCAGTAATCTCCCTCTATTTCGTAGATCTGTACTGCTGGGTTTTTACAGTTGAGGTTCGAGTTATTGCTGAGTGACCACTCTATAAATGTCTTGCGTATCTGATCCAGTGGCTGCAGGCTTAGCTCTCTTCCTCTGAATCTCTGGTCTTCCGCTTCTGATTTTTCTCACGTTTTTTTCTCTATGTCACTTTCTTGCCTTCTTGGGTAGATATCCGCTCTTCCTTTTCCTCTTATTTTGCTACTTGGGACCCTCAGTTGTATATTTTGTTAGTTGTTTTTTTTTTTTCGAGACAGAGCCTCACGCTGTCACCCTGGGTAGAGTGCCGTAGCATCATAGTTCACAGCAACCTCAAACTCCTGGGCTCAAGCGAGTCTCCTGCCTCCGCCTTCCAAGTAGCTGGGACTACAGGCGCCCGCCACAACGCCCGGCCATTTTTTGGTTGCAGCCGTCATTGTTGTTTGGCGGCCCGGGCTGGATTCGAACCTGCTAGCTCAGGTGTATGTGGCTGGCGCCTTAGCCATCAGTTGTATATTTTGTATTTTCTGGACAGTAACAGGTGCTTTGATGGGTAGCTGGAACTGTTTTAGGCATAACCGTCCAGCTCACTCTCGCCTGACAGCTCTTTCTGGGCAGCTCGCCTCATTTAAACCTGTGGTTTCAGCTGTGACTTTATAAACCAAAGATCTCAAAGCTTTATCTTCAGCCCACATGTCTATCAGGAGCCTCCAGACTCCTACCCAGCTGCCTGTTAGACATCTCCATTTCTTTGTGCCAGGGCAGATTTGATACCTCTGACACAGAATTTTCCCCTCCTGCCTGCACAGAAAACACGCCCCAGCAGACACACAAACACAAACAAACGGGTAAATGCTGCTCAGAAGCTCTCCCTTTTTCTCTGAGTTGCTTCTTTGGACAGTGGCCCCACCTGAACTTTATCCTCAGCACAGAAATCCAGGTATCCCTGGCAGCTTTCCCTGCTCACTTCTGGGTCCCATTCATTAGTGCTCAGATAGGAATTGGTAGAGGTATTTCCCAAAGGGGCTTTGACTTTGCCCCTCCCTAACCTCAGGGGCTCAGCTTTAGACCGCTTCTCACAGGACAGCTATAGGGACAGCATCCCACTTCCATTCCGGTCCCCTTGCCCTCCAGCCTATCCTCAGGGCTGCTACCAGAGAGACTTCTAAATTGTCAATCTGACCTTGCCACTTGCTAGTTTAAAATAATAAAGTGGCTGTGCCTCACCCAGAAGATGAAGTTCAGACCTGTAGCTAGCCACCCAGGGCTGTTTCTTGCCTGCCTCTTGCCTTTTTCTGGAGCCTCATCTCCGCGGGTATGGCCCCCACATGTACCCCTCAGTCTCCTGGTGTTGAATTACTTGCCCTTTCCTAACTATGCCAGTTTTTTCTTGGCCTCCAGTGCCTTTTCACATCCCTGCCTGATGCCTGTTCAGCTACACCCACTTGGAGCTCCCTCACTGTGCATAGGGTCCTGTTACACTTGTCCCTCTGCCTCCTCTGCCCACTCTGCACCGCGCCCCTCTCCACGGTGGGACTCAAACTGTCTTGCCCTCGAAATGTATTTGTTTGCAGCAGTGGTTCTCAGCATTCCTAATGCCACAGTGTATTTTCATTGTTAAAAAGGGGTTGCGACCCACAGATTGAGAGCTGCTGGTCTAAAGAATAAAGGAGGCGGGGCGGCCCCTGTGGCTCAAATGAGTAGGGCGCTGGCCCCATATGCCGGAGGTGGCGGGTTCAAACCCAGCCCCGGGCAAAAACTGCAAAAAAAAAAAAAAAAAAAGAAAAGAATAAAGGAGGCTTACTGCTATTTCTGGTAATGAGAATTTTGACAAAAGGTCACATTCGAATATATTCTTTTGGGTGGATGTATTTACTGCTTATACTTAAATCATGTTTTAAAAGAATCTGTAAATCGTGTCTTGGCAGTAAAATAGAGTTTGTTCAGTGAATTGAAGCCTATAATTACTCTAGTTACGTAAAAAGACCTGTCCTGGTCAGTAATGTTTTGAGTAACTTTTCTCTCAAAGTAATGAATACAAAGTGTAAAAAAATAAAATTTATTTTAAATAAAATTCTTGACTCTGATAGAATGGTAATCTTAATTTTCTCTTTAGGATTTCTGTAAGTTAAATGTGAGAGGTTGGTTGTTATGTGGTTCTTTTTTTCTGTTTTTTTTTTTTTTTTAGAGACAGAGTCTCACTCTATGGCCCTCGGTAGAGTGCCGTGGCATCACACAGCTCACAGCAACCCTCAGCTCCTGGGCTTAGGTGATCATCCTGCCTCAGCCTCCCGAGTAGCTGGGACTACAGGCGCCCGCCACAACGCCCAGCTATTTTTTTGTTTTTGCAGTTCGATTGGGGCCGGGTTTGAACCCGCCACCCTCGGTATATGGGGCCTGACCTCTACTCGCTGAGCCACAGGCACTGCCCTGGTTCTTTTTTTCTTAATGAATGAGTTAGTCCGTCACATAAGGTAGTCCTAATCATAAAATATGTGTGTTTGTTTTCTTTCTCCTAATTCAATACCTATGTATGTATTAAAAAACAAGGCCAGAACTAAAAGCTACAAAGTACATTTTTTTGAGACAGTCTCACTATGTGGCCCTCAGTTGAGTGCAGTGACATCACAGCTCACAGTAACCTCTTGGGCTTAAGTGATTCTTTTTCCTCAGCTTCCGTAGCTGGGACTATAGGCGTCCTCCACAATGCCTGGCTGGTTTTTTTTGTTATTGTTGTCATTGTTGTTTAGCGGGCTCTGGCTAGGTTCGAACCCACCAGCCCTGGTGGTGCATGTGGCCACCAGTGAGCTTATAGGCGCCGAGCCTCAAGGTACATAGTTTAAGAAGTAACTTGATTTGAGATCATTGGTATATTGCAAGATCCCCTTAACATTTAGAAAGCTCTTCCCCAAACAAAAGATAACTTGATTTTAATTTTCTTAACACAAAGTTGGTTTAGAATGTCAATTCTAATAACAATTGTAAATTCTGATTCTTCACTCAATCAGATTTCTGGTGGGCCCAGCAATGAATGGTTTCTTTCACAGCCCTGCAGGTGACTGTAATGACTGTTCAGGTTTGAGAGCTTTTGGTTTAGATCTCCTGAATTTGAATTTTCAGTAAATGGAATAGGATGAAAGGAGGGTAGTATAAGTTATAACTCTTTTTTTTTAAAAAAAATTTTTGTAAAGGAACGATTTTTTAACAGGCTGTATGGTAGAATCTTAATTTTTTTTTTTTTTTTTTTAGACAGAATCTCAAGCTGTCACCCTGGGTAGAGTGCTGTGGGCGTCACAGCTCACAGCAACCTCAAACTTTCCGGCTTAAACCATTCTCTTGCCTCAGCCTCCCAAGTAGCTGGGACTACCGGTGCCCGCCACAGTGCCCAGCTATTTTTTGGTTGTAGTTGTCCTTGTTGTTTGGCAGGCCCGGGCTGGATTCGAATCTGCCAGCTCTGGTGTGTGTGGCTGGCGCCCTAGCTGCTGAGCTATAGGTGCCAAGCTGGATATGTTATGTTTTCTTGTGGAATATTTAATATCTACCAGAAGGAGACTGATTGCTTTCCGTGCTCCCTCAGACTACGGTTCCTAGTTTAGTTAGTGTTACCACAGTTGTATTAACAAGTATGTGCTTCCTTGAACTTGTCTAAATCATTTAGAGGATTTCTTTCTCTAATTCTCAGGTAGAGTAGATTTGTACTATACATTGAATTTTTTTGTTCTGGTAAAATATATATAAAATAAAATTTACCATCTTAATCTCTTTGAAGTGTACAATTCAGTGGCATGAAGTACATTCATGTTACAGTGTTACAGCCATCAACACCATCCATGTCCAGAACTTTTCATTTTCCCAAACTGAAACTCTGTCCTCATTAAACACTAACTTGTTTCCCTACACCTCTGGCAACAACTGTTTACATGCTTTCTGTCTCTGTGAGTTAATCACTCTGGGTACCTCATTCACATCAGGGGAACCACATGGTATTTGACCTTTTGTGACTGGGTTTTTTTGGTTAGCGTAATGTATTCAGGATTCATCTATGTTGTGGCATGTATGAGAATTTCTTTCCTTTTCGAGACTGAATCATATTCCACTGTATGCGTCTGCCACATTTTACTTAACAGTTCATTTGTCAGTGGACACTGTACCTGTTTTTTTGTTTTTGCAGTTTTGGGCCGGGACCAGGTTTCAACCCGCTACCTCCAGTATATGGGGCTAGTGCCCTATTCCTTTGAGCCACAGGCACTGCTCCCCCCCCTATTTTCTTTGAGACAGAGCCGCAAGCTGTCACCCTGGATAGAGTGCCATGGCACTACAGCTCACAGCAACCTCCAATTCCTGGGCTTAAGCGAGCCTGCCTCCCGCCTCCCAAGTAGCTGGGACTACAGGCACCCGCCACAACGCCCAGCCATTTTTTGGTTGCAGCCGTCATTGTTGTTTGGCAGGCCGGGGCTGGATTCGAACCACCAGCTCAAGTGTACGTGGCCGGTGCCTTAGCCCGTTGAGCCACAGGCGCCGAACCACCCTCCCCCTTTTTTTAACACAGGGTCTTAACTCTGTCATCCTGGGTAGAGTACAGTGGTATCATAACTCACTTACCACCTCCAACTCCTGGGCTCAAGCAATCCTCCTGCCTTAAGGTCCGGAGGAACTGGGTTTATGGGTGTGCACCACCACAATAGGCTAATTTTTCGATATTTTGCAGAAATAGGGTATCACTGCCCCTCAGGCTGGTCTCCAAGTGCTGGCCTCAAGCAGTCTTCCTGCCTCTGCTTCCCAGTGCCAGAATTACAGGTGTGAGCCACTATACCCGGCCTGTGCTGTACCTCACAGTTTTTGATATCAACCAGAAATAATTGCATATCTTTCTAGATTTTTTTCTTTTATAGATTCTTTGATAAATTCTACATCCAAAAGGTAAGTTCCTTGAGGGATTCAAGCACTGTATTTTATTCTGTCCATTCAGAATATAGCTTTGGCTTACACCTTATGCTTGCCATAGTTGTTAATTTCTTAATAAAAAAAGATTAGCATCTAAAAGCAGGTATAGGATGATAAGCTGAGTGGTAGTTCCCTCCAGAAAAGGAGTTAGCTCCTGAAGTAAGGGAATGGAAGTGGTAGAAAAAATAGAAACTTTTGCCCTATCCTATCTGTTAAGTGTTCAAGTCAAAGTATTATTCCTAATTTTCTTTTCTTTGTTCTTCTAAGTTTAAATTGTAAAAGCTTCAAGGTCTATGAGGCACAACTTGTGTAGTAGGCATTTAATAATTGTACATGTTATGGTGGCACCTGTAGCTCAAGCGGCTAAGGCGCCAGCCACATACACCGGAGCTGGCGGATTCGAATCCAGCCCGGGCCTGCCAAACAACAGTGACAGCTACAACCAAAAAACAGTTGGGCGTTGTGGTGGGCACACTTAGCTACTTGTGAGGCTGAGGCAAGAGGACCTCTTAAGCCCAAGAGTTTGAGATTGCTGTGAGCAGTGACACCATGGCACTCTACCCAGGGCAACAGCTTGAGACTGTCTCAA
The DNA here is from genome assembly GCA_963574655.1 of Perodicticus potto. Classification (NCBI taxonomy): domain Eukaryota; kingdom Metazoa; phylum Chordata; class Mammalia; order Primates; family Lorisidae; genus Perodicticus; species Perodicticus potto. Next base: position 13,620 of record CAUYRH010047438.1, read on the forward strand.
AAAAGAAACAAATAAAAAATAATAATAATAGTGCCTGATAGATATTTTCCTGATGGATTAAATCAACTTCTACATCAGCCTACTGACTCCATGGAGTTTATATTCTGGTGCACAAAACCAGATAATATTTCTATAGCTCATTGCATTCTTTTATGTGGGCAAACACATGGTATCTTTAAAAGCTGACAGCTGCAATTCCAAATGCTTTCCTGAAGTCCACAAATTTATCTTTTGTACTGTGGGAAGTAAAACAGTGCCCTGCCAGGTCCAACTGGATTTGGAGAGGAATATGCAAAACTGCTGTTTTGTTGTCAGAGATGTACTTATGCTCAGTTCAGTCTTTATTAGGCCAAAAATTTTATGGATATTAGGAATGGTTTGAAAATCATAGCGTGTTTTGGTTTCCATTGGATCCTTTCAGCATGTGATTGCTTTAAATACAAAGTTAAACACATGGAAAACAAAGAAGTCAGACCTCAGAGCGCTGCAGACATTCATGTTTGCCTGGGGCTTAATTGTGGAGTGTGAAGCATTTGACATTCAGGATTTATTGACAGAGAACAGATATCTCAAGTATGAAAATCTAGTTAAAGATGTATACGTCTCTATTTTTTCTGACTAATGTCTTTTGATTCTCTAACAGGGATTGGTTAGTATGGTACTTTTATTTTGATAATTGAAAACTATATAAACAGATTGAAATCATCTGGATGTCTGTCATGTTTATAGTTAAGCCCTATCAGGCAGTGTGGGATTTGCTTTTATGTTTATTTTGTGGGCAACAAATAATACTGCTTTTATGGCTGAAAACCAATACAGAAAGAAGAGAGGTGGAATCAGTATGTAAATGAAGTGATTGGGCCAAAATGTGGACTTCACAGACGGAGCTGTACAGATAAAGGTTTAAATAGAGCAAAGAGATGTCAGCAAACCCCCTCTCAGAGTGTTGGCCTGCCAAGTTCCAAAACAACTGCACCCTGCTGTTCAGTTCCATATTAGTTTTGAAAGGGAAATTTGTCTTCAACAAATTGTCATCTTCCCCATTAAATTTTATGTTGCTATGTCAGATTTAGGGTTATATGAGGTTTTGCGCGTGTGTGTGTTTACCTAGTTTGCACCCATTTAATATTGTAACAAAAATAACTGGTCAGCGCTAAAGGTTTAAGAAAACTTTTTAAAAAGGGGTTGTATTCAAGTTTGGTGAGGATTTCTCTGACTCATAGAGGTTTTGTGTTCTTTTACAAATCCATTATCAATCAGGTCCTTAGATTGAGTTTTATTTGAAACTCAACCAGGGGTTGAAAACAACTGGAGGTGAAGAGGGGTAGAGAAATAAACATTTTTATGTTATCCTATCAGTGTCGAATGTGAGCGGAGTATTGGCTCAGGTATTGTTGAATACTCAGGGGCAGCCTTTCTGTGCAGTGGAACAGTAGTGACAGTTCTTTGACAGTCACTGGGTAGGCTGAGAAACAGGGATGGCAGGGTCTTCATTTTCCAGAGCTATAGAAATTAACATGATGTCTGAGTTTTGACTGCATTGTTAGCAGACAGTGGGAAGCTTAAGAAAAATCTTTTATGTTTGTGGATTCTCATGGTCATGGTTTCTTGTTCATGAAGAACCTTTTAGAGTGCTTTGTAAGTGATATTAAGATCCTCAACTACCTCTATATCGTGTTTTTAACTTTAAAAGTCTAAAACTCTGAAAGCATTTGAAAATACTGGTGGTGTACCAGGGAGGTGAAGTCAGGCTGTGAGCCATCGGAGGGAGCAATTGTAAAACGGGTTCTGTCTTGGGGGCTTGTTACCTCCTGGGAGGGGTTGGTACAGCTCACTCAGTTGTAGCCTCAGCAAGCTACACAGCAACACAGCCGCCTCCCTGGGCTCTGCTCTTAGCCAGTACAGTCTGTGAAAATTGATTATATGAATTGGAGTTATCTTGTCATACCCAACTAAATTAGAGAGACCTGGGGAAAAGAAAAGCACTGTCCTGGGATTATCTCTAAAGCCAGCTGCCGAAACGCCTTGCTGTACTCTTAAAACCAGTTTTACATAGCAGCTGCTGAGATGAGCTGCTGTAACTCTGAGACTAGTTGTACCTGCTGCTGCCGTCACTCCCCAGTCGGAGCATGCCAGTTTTTCAAAATAACATGGAATGTTTCTTTTTCATAAAACTCCCAGTTTTCTTTTTGTGCTTCAGATATACTGACGACCACCTGGTCTGTGTGTATGCCCTGAATTGCAGTTCTTTTTTTCCCAAATAAGCGATTCATTTCTGTATTTTTGTTTGACCTTGTCAAGTCCTGTGAGACGATCGCATTTCCTGGGCTCCTGTGGCAGACAGGGGTCCTACCACTGAGCCTTCAGGCGGTGCTTATGTGCTGGTGTCTCCGTTACTGCCCTTGCTCGTTTTGTGGGTAGGCTCTTTTATCCCACTTTACAAGTGGGTAAACTGGGGTTGGAGTTGCGTGACAGATGGTCACCGTGACCTGGCTGCCTAGTCCACTAGCACTGACCGCATTGTGGGCCGACCAGGTGTCACGACCACCAGCAGGCAGAGTGCCTGTGCCCACCCAGAGGCCAGCCGCTGCTGTGCTCAGACTCTTGACTTTCCTAATTCAGACCTCCTCCGCTTTCCTCTTACCTCAGCCTTTTTCCACCACTGATCTGTCTGGTCTGATCTGGTTTGCTGCTGGGCTGTAAACCTTCTCCCTAGGCTCCGTCTTTGATGTCTCACAGGCTTTCTTTCTGTTTTCTTAGAACTGGAGGCTTTTGCTTTTAGGTGGTACCGCTGGGGTTCAAATCAAGGTCCATGGACAGAGGCCAGACTCTGACTTGCTCTGCCTGATGTCTCTCGATTTGTGTCTTAGTCCTGCTGTTATAGCACTGGAGGGCTGGAGGGGAAAGACCTTTGACAGCTGAGTCACCTGCCTGATAATGGGGTGGGTGGAGGTGAGGGTCGGTTAGGACAGTCGTTGTGGAAAGTTGTCAGCTTGAGGCCACACGGTGCTGGTGCAGAATCAGGTCTTGGGTAGGTCATTGCACAGGATTGTCTGAGGAGGCCTTTGTCTGGAGAACAGAAGACGACTCTCCAGAACTGTGGGAATGAAAGTCTAATGTTTACATTTATTCAGGCCACAGTGGAGCTGAGCGATTTGTTTCCTGACATGAGTTCTCTCTCCAAGTAGATTGTGTTTCTTTATTCTGTGGAGAATGTTAAGGCTGATTCTGGGCCACCTGTAACTGAAAACCTTTTCAGAAAACATCTTGTTGTTCAGCAGCTCTCTTCCCTGTTTATTTTGTGAAGGTTCTCTTCCCAGCTTGAGTCATGTTTGCAGGGCCATGGTTTTCTGCTCCCAACAACCTAATATAGTCTTAGCTAATCAATGAATTGGATGCTAAGTTCGTGTATTTCCAGGATTCATATTGCAAAGGGAATATTCTATTTTCTGTGCCTATCTCGAAATAAGATCATTTTGGTATGTTTTCCTTTGATCTTTTCTTTTTCTTATACAAGGAATTTATTTATACCTAATTCCTTTGTTTTAGGGTGGCTAATTATAAACTTAAAATAACTGGTTTCAAACAAAGCCTTGTGAGAGTTACATCTTATGGTTTTTAGGGCCATGGAGGAGATAATTATCTTTTTCGTTTGGTGAGCACATGGATTTTATCTGGTGGATTTTCAAAGTTTAGTAGACAACTTTGGCAAGTTTCAAAATGTCAAATGAAAATTTTAGTTTTTTAAGCTGTTGGCATAAGCTTAAAGGTTCTCCCCTCATTTTGTACGTTATTCAGTAGGTTCCTGGATTATTGGACTGTGTGTTACTTTGTGTTCATAACTCTCCTCCTCCTTGCAAAGTTCACATGCCATGTGGAACAGTAGCTGCATTATTGAGTGTTGTACTTACTCTGTGTCAGGGTGTACTAAACACTTTATGTTTTCTCATTAATCTTTTAACAATGCTGTGAGTTGAAAAGATAATGTAACTGGACTCAGTCAGGTTAAATAACCTTCCCAAGGATTGCTTCTAATGGTGGAATTGGGATTTGAGAATGGGTCTTCCCCTCCTGAAGCCTGTGCTCTGAAATGTGATGGGGACTCTGGGGTGGAACAGACCGGTTCAAATCCTGGGAAATTTCCTTTTCCTCTCTCAGCCTTTGTTTTGTCATTTTAAAATGAGGAGAAATACTTATTCCATAGAAAGAGTATACCTTTTTTTTTTTTTTTTTTTTGAGACAGAGTCTTACTATGTCACCCTCAATAGAATGCTGTGGCGTCTCAGCTCACAGCAACCTCAAACTCTTGGGCTTAAGTGATTCTCTTACCTCAACTTCTCAAGTAACTGGGACTACAGGCACCCGCCACAATGCCCAGCTATTTTTTCGTTGCAGTTGTCATTGTTTAGCAGGCCCCATTTGGGTGTGAACCTGCTAGCCCCAGTGTATGTGGCTGGCGTCCTAACCACTGAGCTATGGGCACTGTACCAAGAGTATACCTATTAAATGCATTAAGCCTTGTGAAACTGATTATGGTGCATGTATAATAGACTCGGTAAATACCTGTGGGTTTTTTGTTTTGTTTTTTGGCCGGGGCTGGGTTTGAACCCACCACCTCTGGCATATGAGGCTGATGCCTTTGAGCCACAGGAGCTGACCGCCCATTTTTTTTTTTTTGAGACAGAGTCTCACTATGTCACCCTTGGTAGAGTACTGTGGTGTCACAGCTTACAGCAACCTCTAACTCTTGGGCTTAAGTGATTCTCTTACTTCAGCCTCCCAAGTAACTGGGACTACAGGTGCCTGCCACAATGCCTGGCTATTTTTTTTTTTAAGAGACAGAGTTTTACTTTATTGCCCTTGGTAGAGCTCTGTGGCGTCACAGCTCACAGCAGCATCCTACTCCTGGGCTTAACTCCTGGCTATTTTTTGTTGCATTTGTCGTTGTTTAGCTGGCCTGGGCTGGGTTCGAACCCACCAACTTCAGTGTATGTGGCTGGCACCGTAACCACTATGCTAAGGGCGCTGAGCCTACCTGTGGGTTTGTTAATCTCTATCTCTCCCCTGGATGAAAGCTCTTCGTGGGCAGGGCCTTTGTCTTGTAGTCATGTATCCCCACGCTGCGTGGAACAGGCCTCCTGGGGAAGATGAATTTCTCCAGGTTCTTCTTAAAAGAAGTTATCTTTTTGTTTCTGACAGCATGAACACTGTAGATTTTTTTTTTTTTTGAGACAGAGCCTCAAGCTGTCACCCTGGATAGAGCGCTGTGGTATCACAGCTCACAGCAACCTCCAATTCCTGGGCTCAAGCGAGTCTCTTGCCTCCGCCTCCCAGGTAGCTGGGACTATAGGCGCCCGCCACAACGCCTGGCCATTTTTTGGTTGCAGCCGTCATTGTTGTTTGGCGGGCCCGGGCTGGATTCGAACCCGCCAGTTCAGGTGTATGGGGCTGGCGCCTTAGCCTGCTGAGCCACAGGCGCCGAGCCTCTCCCCCCATATTTTATAGATTTTATTTATTTATTTATTTATTTATTTGAGACAGAGTCTTCCTATGTCGCCCTAGGTAGAGTCTGTGGCATCATAGCTCATAGCAACCTCAAACTCTTTAGTGATTCTCTTGCCTTAGCCTCCCGAGTAGCTGGGACCACAGGCGTCCACCACAACGCCTGGCCATTTTTTGTTGCAGTTGTCATTGTTGTTTAGCTGGCCTGGTCCAGGTTCGAACCCACCAGCCTC
>CAUYRH010047439.1:0-40475 GCA_963574655.1 Perodicticus potto
TGTGGTACATGTACACCATGGAATACTATGCAGCCTTAAAGAAAGATGGAGACTTTACCTCTTTCGTGTTTACATGGATGGAGCTAGAACATATTCTTCTTAGCAAAGTATCTCAAGAATGGAAGAAAAAGTATCCAATGTACTGAGTCCTACTATGAAGCTAATCTATAGCTTTCATATGAAGACTAAAACCAAGTTATAACACAAGAAATGGGGAAAGGGGCAAGGGAGGGGAGGGGAGGGGGGAGGATGGGTGGAGGGAGGGTGATTGGTGGGATCACACTTATGGTACATCTTACAAGGGTACAAGTGAAAATTACTAAAAGTAGAATATAAATGTCTTCATATAGTGATTTAAAGGCCATGAAGACTATGTTAAATAGTTTAATGAAAATATTTTAGATTGTATATAAAGTCAGCCTATTGTGCCCCATGATTGCACCAATGTACACAATTATGATTTAATGAAAATTAAAAAAAAAATAAAGATTTCTGCTATTGATAAGCATAGAATGTTTAGAGCCACATCACCAAATACATTCCAGGCAAGGGAGGCAAAGAAATGGTACATGTATGAGGTTTTATGAGAATCTTTAAATTTTTCAAGTTTAGCACCTGAGGATAAAGGGAAGCCACAGTGACCACATACCCAGACAGATTTTGTAGAAGACGTTGTATATCTACATTCTTGCCCCTCTTTTCTGCTGTGTACTTTTCACTCTTAGAAGCTCCACTGTGCCTTTTTCAACCTGAAACATGTTAGTTAATTGTGTCTAAATTCTGTCTCATGTGTGTATTTATCCATAACGGATTGACTCACCAGTTTGCCAACCAGCTCCAGGCTGATGGATCTATCCCATGTCCTTGCCAAATCTGAGTATGACGGAGTTGGAACAAACTTTTCTGCTTCTGGACATACTTCTGGGTCATGCATTTCCTATCCACATATCTAATCTGACTCACTGGCTGGGACTCTGATCAGCATAATTATCAATTTAGGGAATAAGTATGAATAAATTTAGTTTCAGCTGCCAAGTATATAAAGTATATTTCTTATATGGTTATTCCAGTCTAAGAAGAAGAATATTTCCTGTAATGTTTGAAAGTCTAACAAAATGCTATAAACTATGAAGATGGTTCTTTAACTGGGAAATAAATGAAAGGTAATGGGTGTGCATTTATTTTTTTCTCCTTTATGTCAAGAGAAAAGATGATTTCGATGTGCTAAAAAAATTTGGGAGATAAATTAGCAATACCATTTCTATCAGTCACCTTCAGAAAAATAAAAAAAAAAAGGTAAAAATATCTTAACCACTTTTGCTTGTGGCAGTAAAGCAGTTGTATTTCTTAGATGATCTGAAAAAAACAATCCAATTTATAAAAGCTAAAAACTCTGGTTGGGTAGAACTGACAAGATTCCAAAAACTTATTTAGACTCACAAAGAAATATAAAAATATTTTAAAGTAATTCTGATTTCTACAGTAATTTTACAGTACTTCTAAGTAATTCTAAGATTCTAGAGTGATAAAGATAAACAAAAGGTGTAAATATGCCCGCCCAGTGACCATTAATGAATTGTTTAATTAATTAATCAATCAAGCCATGAATCAAATAATCAAGAGACATGGGGTAAAAGACACACTTTGAGTTTTGTGATTATATAGTTTGTTGAACATTTCTAGGTCCTTAAAAATTTATAAACTCAGTAAAAGGTCTAGAAGAAAATATTCCCTCCATTAAAGGCAGAAGGCAAAAATGCACACCTCCTTTTAGCAATATCAGAGATATTGTTCACACCAACTACCTGCCCCCAAAACCCCCACCGAGAAGTTAACTTAGACTGGTCCTTGTTAGTTCATCAGGGGCCTGGTAAAAGCAAAAGCAAACATTGTTTGGAGGAACAAATGATCAATACAATAACTTACAATCTTCCGAAAAGAAAGCCCAGGAAAATATAAGATTGAGCAAACACTACAGAGAGAAAGAGATTATTGGCATATCAAAATTAATAAACTGTACAATATTACTTTGTATAGAATGTATGATAAATATATACAATTTTGTAATGAATAAAAGATAATATAAAGTAATGAAAGAAAGTAAGATACTAACCCAAAATACAAAATAGATAGAAAAAAATAACCAACTGAAAAAAATAGAATAGTTGTAATCAAACTCCAGTTTCTATTCTGGTTTAAAGAGTTTGAAAGTAGCTACTTAACCACACTCCAGTTTCTATTCTGATGTAAAGAGTTTGAAAGTCCTTGAAAGTCGCTACTTAACCATAACAAGTAAGAAGCTGAACAAAGTGCTCTTTTAAGATATTTAAGAAAGGGGTGGCACCTGTGGCTCAAGGAGTAGGGTACTGGCCCCATATGCTGAGGGTGGTGGGTTCAAGCCCGGCCCCAGCCAAAAATGCAAAAAAAAAAAAGAAGCTTTTTAAGAAAAGTTAGATCACAGAGAGCGAACCGTAATATTAGAGAGAGAGACATCATAACACTAACAGAAAACTTCATTGAAAACTGTGCTCCATGGGGAAACTTGAACAGTGATTAATGAGTTGCTGGAGGCTAGAAATCTCGGAGTTAAAAATGTCCAGGGAAGCTGGTGGTAGGGAGAACCCATACTTATGTGTGTTTTACCTAAAAAGCATGACTAAGTCCTTATAATTAGTATCAGAGAAAAATGCCCTCATGCCTCTGGTAGCAAAAGAGGAAAAGGAACCATTCTGAAATATGCCAGAGCATTTTAATCTTCCTAATAAGGTATTCCCTCAGCAGCCAAGCCCAGTTTACTGGGGTTTCAACAGCACCTACTGGAACAGTGTGAAAGGAAATCTCAACTCTAACCCACTCTAGCCATCTTGTTCTACTAAATGGGGAGGAAAGTCTGAAAGACAGGGTTTTTATTTGTTTGTATGTTTTTTGTTTTGGTGAAGTTCAAATGCAAAATATAGGAATAATAAACTATGAAGACCTAATATAAGACTATGTGTAGAATGCTTCCCTTCTCCCCTCATTACCATCACCTTATAGTCTTATTTATAGCACCCACTTCCTTTTACCCAGTACACCAGTACAGCACATGTGGCTGTCAAAATAACCACCTGTTCTCTGAGATGACAATGGGCTGCTTGACAACACAAGGGGGAGAAGCAATCTGAGCTGAGACAAAAGCTTTCCTTGTTCTTTTTATGTTTCTTGATACATTCATGCTTAGATTTAGTTTTGTTTTTTTAAAGTCTTTTCAGGTATATGAGGCACATTTTTTTTTTCTTTTTCTTTTTTCCTAAACATAGTTTGAGTTAAGTTTCTGACACTTTCATTAAAAGAAACCAGAGTAAACCAATTCTCAACCTTTAAACAGATTTAGTATTTTCCTTCCTTATATTCACATTATAGTTTCCTCAGAAATGACATTTAGGAAACTCTTTACTATTAAAATTTTTGATATACCTTTTTCACTTTTTTAGGCTGGAATGAAGGAACTATTTTTCACTTACATTACGCTTTCAAATAGTTACTACAGAAAAAAATTATAATATATTACAATGATTGGAAGAGAATAAATAATTGGTGCCTGAATTCTGGTGCTTTAACCAAGGGAAACTGAGTTCTTCTAAGACTGATGCAGTCTATTTCAATTTCCTCTCTGGCACAGGGGGAATTAAACAATCCTAAGTTGCCAAAACTATAAAATATTTAGTGGAGAGTTTAAGATTGTTAGTAGATTCCAATTAACCACATTGAGAAATATGCATATTGCATCTCCATTTCTGCAGGAAAAGTTTCTTTATAACTATGAGAAAAAGATGGTTTCAATTTGTTTACATTAGTAATCAGAGTGACTTATTAATTGGTGGAATCAATGTCACCATAGGCAGTTATATGTCCACAATTTCATCACTTACCAAAAGATTATAAATATATATAAGTACATCATTAAAAGTCTATGTGTATATATAAGTATACCTATTCCATTTCCCAGAAAATTTACATTTATTACATTTGCATTTGACAGTATAATGGTTATGCCAAAAATTAAATACGATTTTCTTTTCCACAAAAAATTGAATTTCTTTGTCATGTTATTAATTTATTTGTGAAGACTAATTTAAATTTGTACATACTTCCCCCACCTTCCTATCTCTCACTCCCTGTTCCCTGCTTTCTTTTTTTTTATTTTTCAGTTTTGGCCGGGGCTGGATTTGAACCCACCACCCCTGGTGTATGGGGCCTGCACCCTACTCCTTGAGCCACAGGCACCGCCCACTCCTTGCTTTCTTCTCTCTCTCTCATCACTTCCCCTGTCTTCCTTCTAATATAAAATAAACTTATACTTTTTATATCTTAGAAAATAAATAAACAATACATTTGTACTCACTTAAAGAATAGCAGAATGAGTAAAATTCAGCTCTTATATTTATTTTGAAAATTACTCCATGCCCTTAAAGTAGATACATTGGATGTGATTTTATGTTGACTAAAATAGAGTCAGAAGGTATAGTTGCAAATTAAGAACTCCTTTAAGGTAGAAATAAAATGTACAAGTTAACTTTTAGATTTTACCTTTGTCTTTAACAAGTGAGGGTTTTTTTTTTTTTTATTTTCAATGCACTGCTCTGTTGAAAACTGACTACATTTTAAAAATAGAGTCAAAAGTCTTCTATGAACTCAAAAATTAAATAAAAATTAAATAAAATTTAGTAAATCCATTAATTAAAGAACTACTCTGGCTTTAACCCAAACTACTAATTTTTAGTATATGAGCAGTGTTCTTGTTCAAAAGACTTTAAAAAGACCTTTGCATTTTAGACCAAAAAGTATATTAACATTAATAATTTTTCTTTAATAAGCCATTTTTCCCAAGATAGAAAAATTTTTAATTTTAAATAATTTTTTAATTTTGGAACTTTATCAATTAAAAATGGCTTCATCTATACTGAGTTAGTGTTAAATATATTTTCCCAATTAATTATCATGGAAATGTTTTCTATTTTTTTAATTATATCTTTCTGTTGAACAACATTGAAGTTTGTTTTCCAAAGCTCAGATTGCTATATGTACGTGTTTAAAAATGAATCTGCATGTGTGTACAGAAATTTTAGATATGATTACATTAGATTCTTTCCATAATTTTATTTCCTTCATTGGATTATTTCTTATTCCCATATCAAATCTAAGTGTAAGTGGAGGGAATTTGTTTTGTTTTGTTTTCCACTAAGGCTTTGCTAGTAGTACTCCCATCTAGGTCTTCTATATAATAGTTCCTTTAGAATATGTTAAAATGTATGACTGAGGTACAATTGTATCCACTGGAGACCATTCTATATCTGCCAATATAGGTGAGCAAAATATACCTCCGTCTGAGAGTTGCACAAGGCTCCTTTGTTCCATTTACCTAATGAAGCTGGGTTTGCTATGGGATGTTAGAAGTAAGTTGAAATTCATGACCATCTCCTCATTTACTTGAACTTTGGTTTTGGCTTACAAGATCAAATCCAAACTAGAGAAAATGAATGGAACCCATTGCTTAGAACATTCCCAAGTTTGGAAATAAAAGGGAAGGGTTTATAAAATTTTTTAGATCTTCAAGGGTTCAATTCTTATTCCTTCTTTTTTTTTTGTAGAGACAGAGTCTCACTTTATCGCCCTGGATAGAGTGCCATGACGTCACACAGCTCACAGCAACCTCCAACTCCTGGGCTCAAGCGATTCTCTTGCCTCAGCCTCCCAAGTAGCTGGGACTACAGGCGCCCACCACAACGCCCGGCTACACTTCTTATTCTTAATTGAAAAGCAGATTGAAGAAAAAAAAAGGAAGATCAATCTAGAAGAAAAGCAGAGGAAAGGGAAGAATAAGTGAAAAGCTTGGTTTCTCCTACCTTGCTCTATAACATGTGTGCAGATCTGGTAATGTTATGGCAATGTGATGGGAAGCACAATTTTTACACTTTCCCCCATAAACTTAAAGTTGTGTTGTGGCAAACAAATAGTTTGGTAATCCAGCCACATGTCCTCCAAATACATCTACCAATTTGGAGATTCCAGAAGTTTCTGCAGTTGCATTGACTTATTATTTCTATTGCATTGACTTATTATTTTCAAGCTTTTGAAAAGAAATTTCTCTGATAGATTATCGTAGATTATCATTTCCTAAGAATCCGAAGAAGCAAAAACCACAAGTGGAAGCCCAATGACGCCCCAAAATAAGTATAAGGAACTTAGGGACACATATGAGGCAAACTTGTTTTCACAAAATTAACCAAAGGAATTGGTCTTTCTTGCAGGGCGAGGTACAAGGAGAACACGTCAGCACTAATAGAACAGAGCTGTTTTGCGGAATGGGTCTGGGGTCGTTTCATTTTTCTACACAGCAAAATGGGAACTAGAACTATTTAGGCCACAGATATTTGTTAAATATGGCTGTAGATAAAATATACATTATTAGTTCTATCATCCACCATTCTTTTAACACTTACATAGTGTGAATCATTTCAGGCAAGCCGTGTGAAATGCAAGCAAGTAAAAAACTCTGATAGTCATCAAACGTGTCCTTCAGTCTCTCACTGGAGAGGCAGCTTAGTTTTCTGATGGCCACAGCTGCGGTCCGTCCTTTTGAATCTCAGAGCTGCTCCTAGCCAGTGGCCGGGCGCAACAAGGATACTCGAAAAGGTCATTTCTGCAAGTCAGAGTATTGGGACTCCCCTGACCGGCAACATTGACTCACAGACTCTCCATTGGTCTGGAGAAAACGTTCTTAGAGATGTTTGCAATCTGTTCCAATACCCCCTCCTCCACCTCTCCCACCCGCTCGTCTCCTCCAGGGAGACGAGCCAGGACCTGCCTCTGGGTCTGAAGCCTCCCCTCTCACTCCTTGGTTCTCTGGCTCTCTGCTGTTTTCAGAGATTTGTTCCTATAAACACCTTGCATATCTAATCCCACCTTGGCATCTACTTCCTTAAGCATCAAAACTAACACAATCCAGTTTTCTAAAAATTACAAACATAATATCAGTGAAAAAATTAAAATTTTGAATGACAAGTGCGAGTCCAATCTGATAGAGTTCAACTCTCTGCTCTGAACTTGACTTACTGGCAGACGTCTCCCAGCTTCAAGCCTGCTGCCGGCAGAAGCCTTTGTTGGCCTGAAGGCTAAACCTGAATCTTTCTCCCTTTCTTTCCATTGTGCTTTTTCTTTCCTCCCTGCTCCCTCTCCTGTTCTGTAATCTCCTTAGCCAGTCCAGGGAATGTGGAGAAGGAACAGGTAAGAATAGGTCAGGGGAAAGAAAGGATTTTCCACTGGGAGCTAGGTTCTCACTACCCGGGGCGGACACTTGCCTGGAGTTCACTTTGTTAAGGATTCTTTCTGGGAACTTTCAGACGTTCCCTGCTGCTACCTGCTCTGGTGTTAAGAATTCTTTCTGGGAACTTTCAGACGTTCCCTGCTAGTACCCGCCCTTGCACAGTTTCTTTGACCAAGGCAGATGCAAGTTTTCCCAGCCCCTGGGAGCTCTGCCTCAGTCTCTTTTGCTGCTATTTCTCCGCCCTTCTCGTCAGCCGGGATGCAGAGCACACACAGTTTCTTTTTCTCTGCTGTGGCTGCATCTGGGTTACAGGAAATACTGATGAAGCCCTTATTATCATTATGATTATTATTAACTCATAGCTGTGTACATTAGTGCAATCATGGGGTGCAATGTGCTTTTCCTGATGAATCCAAAATTACATGGAATACTATTCAAGAATAAAACGATAGAGACTTTACATCTTTTGTGTCTACCTGGAGGGAACTGAAGAACATCATCCTTAGTAAAGTATCTCAAGAATGGAAAGGGAAGCACCACACGTCCTCAATACTAATTTGAAACTAGTAGATGAACAACTGAAAGTCCACACATGAGAAAAACACAATTAAATTCAACAAGGGGGGAAAGGTCTCTGTAGGCTCCCACCTAACAGCTAGAAGGGAGGATAAATGGCATACCTCGTAGGTGAAGGACTAAACTATAGTTCAGATGTTACCTAACAAACTCAACAATGTAACCTAACCGTGTACCCTTATATCAATCTGAAATTTACAGAATAAATAAATACGTAAAATTTCAAAACAAAAAACAAAAAACAAAAATCCCCACAAAATTGCAGCCCCATCCCAGCTCCTCCCCTCCCAGGCTGTGTCCTCACCTGAGTTTGCAGCGAGCCTGAGTGGAAATGGCTCTCCTTGTCTTCGGCTGTGGACAATTACTCCAGCCTCCCTGGAAATCCTCCAGCTGCCCTCCGTGTCTGGGCTGAAGGAGGAAGCACTGCCCAGCTCTCAGTGGTCTCAGGGGCGGAGAGCTCTCACCAGTGAGCTCCCCTACCCCCAAATCTGCCTGGTTTGTCTTGGCTTTGAACTTAGGGGTCCTCCTCAGTGAGGAAATAGTTCCCATAGACAGCGGAATTCCTTTGAAAATTTCCCAGATATGATTTTTCTCCCTCACATTCATCATACTTTGGTTCTTTACATCCTTCTAGAATTCTGTCACATTTATAATACATATATAATTATAAAATCAATTATAAATAATTAAAATTCAACTAAAGATAGAGAATAAACACCAGACTGAAGGCGTGATGTCTGGGGTTTCTTTTCACATATTCGCTGAAATTGCTGAATGTATCTGGGAAGACTCTGCAGGGGGATCAGGCTTTGGAAATGGAGGCACAGGGGGACAAGCACCTGACTCCAGCGATTTTATTTAGATGTATTAATTGGATTACTGTATTCTCTTTGCAATGAGTATATTACCTATGCTGATCAATCATCATAGTAATAATTATGAAGTTTCATAAGTAGTGTATTTTTGAGTTATCTGTATCCCATTAGGGACTAAGTATTAAGAAAAAAAGACAAAATGAGGGGAAAATAAGATTAAGTTAATAGAAAGGAAAGCAAAATTAAATAAGACTTTGAGAGTAGTTGTAGATTATTAATCATAAAAACATGGGAATCCCATATATCAAAGAATATTTTTTGCTAATTAATTTTCAAGATTTTTAAGGCTCTCCCCCATACTATGCTGCAGTTTAAGGCTTTTAAATCTTATAACATGTGAATATATATCAGCTGGGGGAATTCTGAAGTACAACACTCTAATTATTTTTTTAATCAGTTGTTTTATATTAGAGGGAAAAATTAAAACACTATGTTATATCATATTTGCCAAGTTACAATTATGGGTAAAATTGTGCTTTGAGAGTGCCAGGAAATCTTCCAATTATTGCTTAACGGTTCTCTGTAATTTGAGGAATGCATTTTTAGAAGCATGGTGGCAGACTGTAGGTATGCAGGCACAGTGAAATGAGCACAAGATTGTTCTTTGCAATTTTGTTTCTCTTGATGCTGTTGCTCTGGAGAGGAAGAGCAAATAGTTCTCTAGTACAGGAGGGGTTCCCTCATGAGACTCTACCTGATTTTCATCTGCTGAAGTTAAAATTACCTTCTGATAGTTCACATATTCCAACTGGAGCAGTGCATTGCCTTGACTTAGTAACTTTTATTCTAAGTCTACCTGGCTTCTCTCTAAAATATGCATTTTTCCCATTAATGAACACCATAGATTCTTGCTTAGCACTTTGTAAGTTCTTACTTCAGGGAAACAGGGTCAATGTAACAACTTCCCTGTAAAACAGTCTTTGTCTAATCAATACAAGAAAATGTCTGACATATCACTAATTATAATGAAAGGGGATATATATTAAAATAGGCATAAGCCAGCGGTTGGGTAAGTATGTGAGAGGAGCAAGAAATCTTTTCTACCAGTAATATATAAATCATATATATGAAAGAATATTGATATTAACAGGTGCTTACCAATCTGATGACAATTTCCATTCAGATGTATCACCTATAAATAAAATAAGATGAAACAGTCAAGTTTTGTTTCATAAAGGAAGTATGGAGAATCCTCAAAGAATTCAAATTAGACCTCCCATTTGATCCTGCAATCGCATTACTGGGCATCTACCCAGAAGAAAAAAATCTTTTTATCATAAGGACACTTGCACTAGACTGTTTAATTGCAGCTCAATTTACAATCACCAAAATGTGCAAACAGCCTAAATGCCCACTAACCCAGGAGTGGATTAGCAACCTGTGGTATATATACACCATGGAATACTGTTCAGCCATTAAAAAAGATGGGAGACTTTACATCTTATAAATTAACTTGGATGGAGGTAGAACACATTATTCTTAGTAAAGCATCACAAGAATGGAGAAGCAAGAATCTAATGTACTCAATTCTAATATGAAGCCAGTAGCTGATCTAATTACACATAAGAGAAAATCTCCAATCAATTCAAGGTAGGAGGGTGGTAGAATATGGAAGTGGGGAGACGGGAGGAGATGGGGGATGGGTCACAGTGTTTGGTGTGTCTCTCAGGGTGGGACACTATTGTAAGAAGGAATTTACCTAACAAATGCAACCAGTGTACCCTTAATGAACTTAAAATAATAAAAAAATTAAAAATAAAGTTCTGTTCCATAGATAGAAATGTTAATTTGTGAGTTTACTTAGCAATCTATGTTCCTAAGTAAATTCAGAAAACAAAATATTAGATCTATATGATACCTTTAATGGAGTGAAGATAATTTGGGGTGTCAATAGTAAGAATTAATAAAATATTGAAGTATTAAATGTAAACAAATACATTCACCTTGAATGCTAGTAAGTAGTATATTCAAAGTTTAAAAAGAGAAAGAAGGTGAAGAGAATGGAATGTAATTTAAAAATACTCAACACTCAAAAAGGCAGTATGAAATAGTGCAAAAGAGTCGAGACTTTGAACACAAGTCCTGTGGCTTCAAGTTCTGCCCCCCAAACCTCCTTGCTTTGTGACTCTAGAAAATTATTTCACATCCTTGTCATTTTGGTTCTTTTTATATAAAATGGAGAAAACCTTAGATCAATCTGCATAAAAATATATTTGGCTATATGACTTGTATAGATTCATTGAGGTACAGTTGATTTATAATAAAGTGCACATGTTTAAAGTTCACTGGCTGGGAACAGTGGCTCATGCCGGTAATCCCAACACTCTGGAATCCCAATGGGTGTTCAAGACCAGCCTGAGCAAGAAGTAGACCCCCAACTCCACTGAAAACTGAAAAAGCAACCATGGTTAGTAGCACATGCCTACAGTTCATGCACTCAAGCACTGAAGCAGGAGGCTTGCTGGAATCCAGGAGTCTGAGTTGCAGTGAGCTAGGATGATGCCGTAGCACAGTACTAGGGGTGACAGAACAAGACTCTGTCTCAATAAATAAATAAATAAGTCATGATTTGATGAGTTTTCATAAACACATACATACCTAAGAAGCTAGTTTCATAATCAATATGTAAACCTAGCAGGCACCCCAGAATGTTTTCTTATGCCCTTTTAAAATCCTCGTCACCAGACCCCCCTTCTCCAGAAAAGCACTCGCTTGCTCTCTGTCACTATGGATTAGTTTGTTCTTTCTAGATTTGTTTTTTTTTTTTTTTTTTTGCATGGAATTATTAGAATAAGAACCTTTTCCTATTTTATTTTCCATTCAGCATATTAATATGAGATTCATTTTTTTTTTCAAGTATCTAAAGTCATTACTAACTAGTATTTTATTGTATGAATATTCTACGATTTATTTATAAAACTGCTGGTAGACATTAGGGTTTTAATTTTCTGGTTTAAGTGATTATGTATGTATTTGGTATAAACATTTGCATACAGAAACTGGTGAAAATCAATGGCACACATTTTTTTGAAATGACCTATAAAATTAGGAAAGAGAGAAGACACAAATTTCCAACATCAGGAATTAAAACAGTGATATTGGGGAGCTTACATGCGACAAAAATTCTGGAATATAAACATCTATATGTTAGGAAATCTGATTAATTAAATAAAATGAAAAAAATTACGTGACAAAGCTCATTCAAGGAAAAAAAATATATATTCTGAATAGTTGTAAATCTGTTAAATAAATTCTAGTAAAAAAAAAAACCCTTCAATGAAAAGAATTTCATCCCTACATGGCTTCACAGATGATTATATAATTACATAAAATATTTAAGAAATGCATAATATCAATTCTATATATAAATATCTAGAACCCCCCAAACAGAATATTATACAATGCATTTTATGAGACCAGTGTTACTTTGATAGCTAAATTACAGGAAGACAGAACAAGAAAACTATGTAAAAATAATATTTTCACTGGATCTATGCACAAAAGTCCTTAAAAATTTATCATATCGAATATTATAGTATATTAAAAGATAAATACATCAGGACCAAGTAGAGATTATCCAGGCCACATAAGTTAATTTCAATATTCCAAAATCAATTCATGTAATTCACTATATTCAAAAACTGAAGAAGAAAAACCACATCATTGCCTTGATAAATAAAAAGCAGGAGGAAAATTTCAACCTCTTGATAAAAACTCTCACCCTGACAAAGGACATCCATGTGAAATACGCAGCTAACTTCACATGAAAGAGAGAGAGATGATGTTATCTCCACCGACATTAACAATGAGATATTTATTTATAAAACTGCTGATAGACATTGTTGTTGTTCACTCTGACCCCTTCAATGTTTTGCTAAATGACGTAAACAATGCAATATGTAAAATAAGGAAATAACAGAAAAGAAATTGGGAGTGAAAAATTAAAACTTTTACTTGTAGGCAACATGATTTTGTAAACAGTAAATACTGAAGAATCTACAAATAAGGTGCCATATGAGTTTTTAGACCCACAAAAACCAATTAATATGTTTTATCCTAATAGTAATAGAATTTACTTTTAAAAAAGGTTATGACGATTAATTGATAACTTTGAATACCTTGACGTACTTATCGCATTTACCACGGTGTGTTTCCAGGAAGCAATCTGCAACGATTAGCTAATGTATTTTCTTGTTGTTGTTTTTAACTTCAGGTTAATGTCGGGGTACAAACAACCAGGTCACAATACTTGAATATGTTAGGTAGAGTCCTTCTTGTAGTTGTGTCCCGCACACTAAAGCCGTGCCATAAATCCCTACGTTGTGTCCATTAAGTGGGAGCACACCAATCCCCCCTTCCCTCTCCCCTCCCCTACTCCCCTTCCTCCCAGCTTGAATTTTGAAATATAGTAGAACCCCCATAGCTGACCACCTCCCTACAGTGCCCACCTGCTTAAGTTGACCTGATTTTCACAGACCGGACATGTACCACTTACACACATCAGCACAGCGGGCCTAGTTCTCTATGTTAACCACGTCTGTGTGTTGATTAGTTTGTTACAGTCCTTTGAGTGGTCAACTACAGAGATTCTACTACATATGAAATTTTTATATTGCCTGCAAACCTTAGAAACAGCAATAGAATGCAGTTTGAAATTAAAAAAGCAATAGAACTAATGAGATAAATATAAAAACAGTAATATTGTTACAAGTTCAGTGTTAGTCTTAAAATATGACCTCTGAGAGTGGAATAAATCTTTGGGTCAGCATTTTATAAATTGACACTAAAAAGGAAACTTTTAGTCCCATCACCTGTTCATTGATACTCATACCATTCAGAAACACTTTTTCCTTGCAGAAGTAGAGAGTAGAATGATGGTTACCAGGGGCTGGGAAGTGGAGTGAAGAGGAACCCAGGGTGTTATCAATCAAAGGGTACAAAGTTTCAGATAAACAGAAGAAGTAAGTTTGAGATTTTTGCATAGCAGAGGGACTATGCCGAATAATATGTATATATTTCAAAATAACTAACAGTAAATTTCAAATGCCTCACCATAAAAATGATAGGTCATAGAGAAGCTGGCTGTGTTAAGAGGTTTATGTGATCATTCCACATGGATACATACATTAAAGCATCACCTTGTGCACCACAAAGGCATACAGTGTTGGTTTTTCAATCAAAGTAGTATTCATAATAACCAAAAAATTAATATATTTTTGGACATATTAAGTATATAATGTAACTTAGTGAATACAATCTAAACAGTCTTTTATAATAAGCAAAATGGTAAATTGTTAAGGATATTACATGAGGTATACATGATTTTTACTTTTTACAAAGATGACCTCTCTTTTTTGTAATGTAAAGCAATTTACATAGTGAGTGATAATGTATCACAAGCAATAATAAGCAGTGATAATGGTAGTAATTGTAATTCAGGTACTGCTACATAACAGGCACTGTTACACAAATTACAACTTAGCATATTAATCCATTTACTATACAACACTATCAGGAGGTAGTTGCCATTTTTGTCTCCATCTGAAAGAGGAAGACCCTGACTCACAGAGAGGTTGAGGGAGTTGATAAGGTCACACAGATTGTAAGTAACAGAGAGGGAATTCAAAGGCCAAACTGTCTAGTAGCAAAGGCCACTACCTCATATTTTCTTCTTTTTTTTTCATAATTTAGTTAAGTACCATATATGTATTTTTTCATTGTTAATGTGAGTGCCTGCCTCTAATATTCTCAAGTTGATTCATTCACTTAACCTGGTCATTCAGAATGGATAGACTTTCTCCTCTGAATTTTCTGTCCAACGTCCAGGTAGGTAAAATTGATGACTTTGATGGTAAGGGGTCCACATGGTACAATGAGGCACACAGGATTTTGCGTGAGATTTTCTGAATCATGTTTTTATTCTACTACTTATGATATAATTCAGCAACGTTAGATGAAACACACAACCTCTCACAACTTTATTTTTTCTCATTGGTGAATTTTGAGATGATAGTATTAATAGCATACGAAGTCAAGATACAATTCATATAATTAGATAAAAATTATCAGTTCATGCAGGTAGAGGTAATGGGGTTGCTGAGTTTGCTGTGGATAAACAAATAGGAAGAACATAAAAAATAATTTCTCCTGTCTTCCTTACATTATTCCTCTTGGATTAATATAGTTAATTTTTTCATCTTTGTTTAGGCTGATAAATTGCTTAACGATACTAATATTTTATTTGTTCAGTTCCTCATTTCCTGAACAAGTGATTCTACAATACATGCCATGTGGAATTTTTATACACATTTTTTCCACTTTATCAATGCCTTCTGTTTCCTACACAAAGGATCTAGAAAACCTAGTAATCACCGATGAATCGCACTTAACATGGTCCATTCATGACCATTGTAGTGAGAATAATTGTTGTTATAAATCAATAGCATGAGCTATGACATATAGAGTTAAACGTAAAGAATTTAGAACTATGTCTAGTACATGCAGTTCGGCAAGAAATAAGTTGTAGACTTTGTAGTCATAGCTGAGACAGAAGGAGAAACAGCAGTAGCTCATTAGACACAGGGCAGGTTGAAGGAAAGAACAAAGAAGGGAACAATTTACCCTTGGACCTGCGTCATCTAACAGCTTCGTTAGCAAAGTCTGGTGAGTAAATGGGTAATGTAAGGAAGCAGTTGAAAAAGCAATTCTTAAACTCAGAAGATATGGTGCTACAGTTTTTTATACCTTCTTCTGTGGAATACTTCAATTGGAGGAGAAGTGGAAAGACAGTTTAATTTCATCTAATCTTCAAGAATATAATCCCTGTTGTCTCTGAGAAGTGAAAGGAGCAGAGATAAAAGCAATCCTATCTGTATATTCCAAGAGAGGTTAAGGAAAATACAAAAGAACTCAATATTCTCTTGTTAGAAAAACTCAGAACTGGGAAAATATATGAAACCTTTGAAGGTTACAAGAGAAAGATTTTTCTTTTCTGATATTAGACTCAGAAAGGCTAAGATAGAGTATAGTTTATTTAAAGTAGAGATTTATGTCTATGTTGGGCATGAATTCTATTTTAGAAATGAACCTTAATATGTTTTTTTCTATCCAATCAGTGTTATGTCACGATTATTTAACAAAATTTTATCATTGATATGTTACTAATTCAGAAAACATAGTAGATGCATTTGTATTTCCATTAAATCGATATAGTAAAACATGCAGTTTTTTTTCCTTTGTGGGCATAGGTATATTATCCAAAGACTACAAAGTATTTGGGTAATATGTTTTTCAAATACCATGGGTAGTAAAATAGTTTATAATAAGTTATAAAAAGCAGATTGTGTAGCAGACCATATAGCCTATGCCTAGGAGTGAGAATTATAAGGAAAACCTGTACCTTGATAATGGCACACCTTGGTGAAAAGGGCATGAGGCAGGATTTAGCTCTCCTAACAAGCATGAGAGCTCGCAAGACAAGAGCATTAGTGAATTGGGGGTCTCTACACCTGTGGTGTTAAGAGGCCTGAGATAAACTCTCTATTAGGCTGCAGGAGACGGCAGTCAGGAGCCTGCACATTCTATCTCAGAACCCCTCACTCTGACTCTGTTGCTTTTCCTGCTTGAAGAATATTAGCACAGCATCTCTCTCCTAAAGATTGCTAAGCTCTATTCTTCTAAAACTGGTTTATTCCCTCAAAGACTCTCTCTCTCCTGCTAAAGTTAATAGCCCTCAGGCACCTAAGGGCAATTGTTCTGAGCAAGGTAGCAAAGTGGTCCACATCCTGAACCTAGATAAGCTAGGGGCCGGAGACCTGGCCAGTCCCAGGTCCTGATAAGTGGTAACCATGAAGGAACCCCCACCCCCGACAAGATTGAAATAGTCCTTCTGAGGTATAACTGATAATTATTGTGATCAACAAAATTATTTACCATTTTTATAATACCAATGACAAAATAATTGAATATTAGGTGAAATTTAACCTAAATCCTTCAAGGCTTCTTTTTTAAAACTTGTGTTCAAATAATCTTGTGAAGTTCTCGTAAAGGCAGTGACGTCCGGAAGGGCATGGTCAGTGACTGCCAGTTCACGGGGTAGTAATTTATTATATTGCTGACATAGTCATAAATGGGTGTCCAGCACTCAACTTTCAGCAACCTCTTTAAGGGTCAAAACATGGTCAGATAATGGACTTTGTATCGGACAAATCGATGAATAGCTCTGCTGAGTATTTATAGATGGATAAAAAATGGTTGTTAGTAGAAACCACAAATTCTGTGACAATATCTCTGCTACTTCTTAATAGGCACATGAAAAAAAGGCTTAAATAGACACATTGAAAAGCCTAAGAAGTTTAAGTGCTTATTTTATAAATCAGAGGAGGTATTGCGTTGCTGGCAGCTAATTTAGGGGGATAAGTAGCATTGTAAAAATCATACAGTTTTAGAAAGTTGATTTATAATGGTGTAGAGTCACTCAAGGTAAGACACTCAGGAAGGCAGATTCAAGGATGTGAAGACATAGATTCTCAAAATAGCTGGTGCTTCCATGACCTACATATGTTTCTCTTAAATATAATGAAGACAACACAAGGTTGGATTGTTCCATGACATGCTAAAAATTGCACCAGATACACATCATTTTATCTTACCCTCATGAATTTCATTTATTAGTTTTGCATTTTAACTAGGAGCTATCTAAATGTTTAATGAATATAGAGAAGTGGAAAATTTTGAAAAAGAATAAGAAGAGCAGCATGTGAGGAGACAGGGAGGTAAATGATTGAGCACTCTGACTTTTGCCATGAGCGTCAGAGGAATTCATTGGCATATTTAAGGAGTGATGTGATATAAGCTGTGCTCTGGCAGGGTTATTCTGACTGTTGTGTTGAAACAGACCAAAGTACTTAAAACCAGGTAAGTCACTAATCTAGGTTAGAAATGACGGTGTCTTGCCCTAGGCAGGCAGCAGTAGCCATGGTAAGAAAGAACCACTGCTTTATTTTTCTAAGACAGAAGCAAAGGTTTTGCTGACACAGCAGGTACATGTTGGAGGAGAAAGATGGCCGTGAGCATGTTGCTGAGGTTTTGTCAGCGATGACGTTTCCCCTAACTGAAAAGGGAAAGTTTTGTGGGTGAAGTAGGTTTACGAATAGGGAAGATCACTAGCTTAGGTTAGGGCGTGTTCAGTTTATGTCAAGTAGAAAATTGGAGAAGTTTGGTATTGGTCTAGTAGGTGATACAAATCAATCTGCTCAAAGCTGAGAGCTCTTAAAAGGTAAGCATGAAATATTTCAAGTTTCAATTCATACTAAAATTCGTTATTGTGTTTTATATAATATGGCGAAAAATAAAGGTGTGTGACTGATAGAGCTCATGAGATAGGTGGCTATGCACACGTGAAAAAAGGATCAGCAGGAGCGCACTGAGGAATTACAATATCAAAAAATAGAGAAACGAGCATAGGAGATGGAGGAGAAGGCACTGAAGTACGTACATAAACACAAGATTTCTCTTCAAAGAGAAAATAGTGATCAACTATGCACAGTTATTCAAAAGAAAGGTGAACTTCGTAGCCCCCATGGTTATAAGACTATAACCATGGACTCAGGGAGTTAAAGACAGGTTTTGGGAATTAAAGGCAATGATTAGGCTTTGGGTGATGGCCAACCACATCATGAGGGCCGAGTGTCCACTGGAACACGTGTAGAGACCCGGGTATCCTAAAGGACAGTGGAGGGATGTAAGGCAGATCTGGAGAGATGGGTAGATGGGACCAATGAGACAAGACAAGCATTCGATATCCCCTTTGCCCTGTTTCCTTTAAATCAGTTTTTTAAAGGAAATGAAGAGGTTAAGTTAAACTTTTAGCACCCTCGTGGGGATAAGACAGCAGGGATCGGTGTCAGGGACACAAAGGGAAACCCTGGTTAGTCCCCTTTGCGTTAGGTTGGGACCTCAAATGATCTCAGTTTCCAAAAGTAGATTAGGTGATTTCAAGTTTAGTATGCCCCAGACAGCTGGCAGAAACAAGGATAAATTCCATAAGGTTTAATATCATCTGTTGAATTTTTTCTACAATTTCCATGGATACTATTCGGTACACAATCAAAAATAACCAGTGAGGAGAGGAGAAAAAACAGTAAGATCAAAAGCAAATTACAGACAAAGAAAACAGAGTAAGAGGGGCTTCAGATCGTGAAGTTCTCGCATTCAGATTTAAATGACCTTTTTGAATATAAAAATTTCAAGCAGTTGACAGAAACTAGACAATTCTATAATACCCAATTTAAAAATTCAATGCATATAGAACAGAAAATGAATATGTTAAAGAAAAACAGTGGGTGAATGAACAGCCTGCTATCCACTATCAAGTAGATAATGGGGCTGATGATGGCAAGGGAAGAAAGGGCAGAGGAAGGGAAAGAGCCTGTGCTCGGGAGAATCAGGAGAAAGCTCCAGTGTAGGGCTGGGCACAGTGGCTCACGCCTGGAATCCCAGCATTCTGGGAGGCCCAGGTGGGTGGATTGCTTGAGCACACAAGTTCAAGACCAGCCTGAGTAAGAGCGAGACCCATCTCTAAAAATAGCTGGGCATGGCTCGGCGCCTGTGGCTCAACGGGCTAAGGCACCAGCCACATACACCTGAGCTGGCGGGTTCGAATCCAGCCCGGGCCCGCCAAACAACAATGACAGCTGCAACCAAAAAATGGCTGGGCGTTGTGGCGGGCGCCTGCAGTCCCAGCTACTTGGGAGGCGGAGGCAGGAGACTCGCTTGAGCCCAGGAGTTGGAAGTTGCTGTGAGCTGTGATGCCACAGCACTCTACCCAGGGTGACAGCTTGAGGCTCTGTCTCAAAAAAAAAGAAAAGAAAGAAAGCTTGTATTTAAAGAATATAGAAAAGCTAAGTAAATCCAAAGTAGGAAACAGTGAGGTAAGAAAATAAATAGAAATTGATAAAGAAAGATACAATAACAAAAATAAAAATAAAATCCTAAAGACTTTTTCAGAAATTCTGATAAAATGGCTAAGTCCCTGCCAAGTTTCTTCAAGAAAACAGGAGAAGGAAAAAATAAAAAATAGCCAATATCAGAAATGAACAAAGAAATGTCATTAAATATCATAAAAATGAGAGAGGATATCAGAAAACATTATGAAACTGTTGAGTAAATATGAAAATTTCAAGAAAGCATAATTTATACATCCTTAAAGATTAATCTAAACTTCTAAGTAGTTAACTAAATAATAAATGAATGTTTAATAAAATTATAATATATTTTAAAAATCTTACTAATTATAATATAGGCCCATCAAGTTTCACTAATGAAATCTAATAAACATTTCAGGAAAAATCACAGCCAATCTTACATAAATCCTTCCAAACATTTTTAAAGAGAAAATGCTAATGTCATAAAACCACCCTCATTTTGATATTGACAGGATAATTATATTCAGAAACCACAGGTTAATCTTACAGACATAGAATTAAAATGGTAAACAAAATATTAACAGACCTTCCAATGGAGGGAAACTGTGGCTTTCTATGTTATTGACCGCAGACTTTAACTGAATTCAAATTTTATACAGAAATCTTTTCTTGAAACAGGTGCACAGAGAAAGATGACGCTTTCCTTTCCTCTTTTACTACTTTAAAAAAGAATCTTGAAATTAGAAGACCATAGGCTCCCCACCTCTGTGGGAGCATATCAATCAATATATAATTCACCATATTAACAGAATGAGAAAATTGACACTATTAATTAAATAAAGCCAGGGAAAAGGATAGCTAAAACACATCGATTCTTAGCAAATTAAAAATCTATTTTTTCTCAGAAGACATGATTTTTTATCTAGAAGGTCTAAATAACTGAAAACATCAAACTAGTTTTCAAGCTTAGTAGATACGAGATTGAAATAAATTCACCAGGAGAAAATATAATAATGGATGAATATTTTAAAGAATTATTTGAAATGATAAATATTTAGGAATGACTTTCACGCTGGTTATTATTATGTATGTATTAATTAAAGAAACACAGAAAATATTGTTCACACAAAATCCAAGCAAGTACCACTATATCCTGTACACTGGGGGAAGACACAGGGTGTCCGGAAAGTTCGGGTGCAATTTAAAATAGACAACTATCTCTCTCCATTGAGAGATTCAGCTGAAGAAACGGATGGGTCTGACTGTGAAGGTTTGCAAGTCTGTGATCCTTTGGGCAGGCTGGCAGTTTGGAAGCCCAGCCGGGGTTCAAACTGTAGCCTTGAGGCAGAATCTCTACACAGGAGAACTCAGTCTTCTTTTAAGGCCTTTGGATTGATTGGTGGAGGCTCACCAGCAATACTAAGACTAGTCAATTTTGTTTAAAGTGAACTGCTCATAACTGATAACCACATATACAAAATAACTTCACAGCAACACCTATGTTAGTGTTTGAATTCGTGGGACTATACCTTAGACAAACTGATCCATAAAATTAACCAGCACAGCAGAGCAAGGCACAAAAGTAGACATCATCATTCCCATTTATATACAAGAAAACTGAGAATCCCTGATCTTATATAAGATGCCTGCTTTCACTGTACTTGTTTGTGGCTGGGCAAGGATTTTTCTCTCAGGTGTAACTGGATCTCAAACTTAAAGTCTTAACCCAGAACATAAAAATATTTTTTTAAGCTAACTTTGAAACGAATGGGTATTTCTTCTGGTTTAAATTTGTAAATTCCTCTTCCCACACGTGTGAAATTGAGTAATAGAACTGGACAGAATTAGAATTCCATGTACTCTTCTGGTCAAAAAGCAGGTAGAGAAAAAGATTATGGGTGAAAATATAAACATTGTCTCATAACCAAATACTCCATGCCCAAGGATCCTATATTTCCTAAGATAAATTGAGATCACCGGTTTAGTGCTATTAACATTTTTTCCTTTAAAGAAGGAAATATAAGCATTGGATCTAAATTTCCTTTGTTGGCTGCTTAATATTTAGTGCTCATTGAATTTTAAGCTGCTAAATGTCAAGTCATCGGAGGCACAATGAAATGACAAAAGGTACTTTACTTTATTGGTAAAAGGGGTTGAGAGGCACATTTTTAATGTTCTGTTCACAAATTAAACAGCTCCTGCTCATTCATTGCAGCTTTCCCAATGAAATATTGCAACATTACATTGTTGTTAGGCAGGTCAGCCAGTGTCTGCCTCTGAAAATTGTCTTCTTCTTCGTATCAAAGAAAGTGCTCATGAAAGGCCATGCTTGTCAACTTCATTCACATCAGAGCTGTCTAAATTATAAACATTCCACCATAAAATCTTTTGTATTCCCTAATTGCTCAATGACAGGAATTCTCTATCAAGCTTCTAATTTTTTTTTTTTTTTTTTCAGTTTTTGGCCGGGACTGGGTTCAAAAGCTGTCAATTTTTTATTACTTCAATCATGCACTTTTACTAGTTTTTGACAATCCTTCTCAAATAGGCCTTAAAAATTAAAAGCAAAACAAAATGTTACCTATTTTAAATATGTAAGTGACAAAGTATCTTACTTAAGCTTTGCTTTTTTTTTTTTTATGTTTTTGTAGAGACAGAGTCTCACTCTGTTGCCCTCGGTACAGTGCTGTAGTGTCACAGCTCACAGCAACCTCCCACTCTTGGGCTTAAGAGATTCTCTTGTCTCAGCCTCCCAAGAAGCTGGGACTATAGGCACTGCCACAAGGCCTGGCTATTTTTTGTTGCAGTTGCTACTGCTGTTTTAGCTGGCCTGGGCAGGTTTGAACCTGCCACCCTCGGTATATGGGGCCAGCGCCCTACCCACTAAGCCACAGGTGCTGCCCCAAGCTTTGTATTAAGGGAAAACCTTATATTTCCTAGATTGTATTATGAAACATCAAGCTTAATTGAACAGTTATCTGTGAAGCACATTCTTGATGTTATTTAAAGAGCCAATAAATTTCTCTGTTTAAATCTACCTCTAAAAATAGATTATTGAATAAGGATGTATTTCTACACCAGGTATCATATGATAAACAGCGATGAAAGTGGCTGGGGATTAGGAAACAAATGCAAAGGGGAAACGTCAAATTTCATCCACGAACGTCGTTCACCTGATCTATAGCCAGCCCCTTTCATAACCAGCCCTAGCTGTCATTGTGGAAAATCCCTGAGATTAAATTTAAAAAAAGAGCAAAGACATCAAAGAAGAAAGAAAAAATACAAGGCTTGAAGCTTGATCAAAACTTATGCTAATTCTTTGCTGACATTTAAAAAATATATTTTCTAAAGATCAATTAATCAAATGCTGTCTTTTTTCCTTTTATTCTTGAATGTTGCATGCAACATCTGCAAAAAGTAGAAGAGCTCGTAAAGAGAAATAGGTGAGTTATTTTATATTGAAAATAAAGAAAATATCTGATTTTTAATAATAAAGCAATGTGAGGAAAAAAAATTTTTATATCCCTAAAAATAACTTTGATTAAAATAAAAAATGCATGCTAAACCTGCGGTATTAATCCACCTGCCTGATTGTACATTTCATGGGTTCAAAGACATAAATTTCAGTAACTGAAATTCAGCCAAGTTAAATAGTGTTATTGTTAAGGGAAAGGGGTTAAAAGAAATGATACTGGAATTTACAAACGTGTATTAGAAGATTTTAAGGTAAAGGCACGTGATTCCTTAAGACTCACACCAATCTAATCAGGAGCCAACTCCTGTTTATTTACCATTAAATATTTCTCAAATTCAGCCTCTGTCCCAACAGAACAAATCTTAAACATTTAGAATTTCTTGTCACATTATACCTGTTGGATCTTTGCTTCACACTTCTTGCTATAGGACTTTATAAAACACAAACTTTAATCCCAAGACTTTTTATTTTTTTCGTTTTTTACATCTTAAAGATAAGGTAACCCCTTCACCTGGAGTGCTGAACAAGATGCCATGACCATGCTCTTTATCTTTAGAATGTCAACTTTAATTGCTCTTGATGAGAACATCAATTTTGTGATACTAGATACAACTCTGTTCCCTGCGCCCTTCCATGAGCCTAACAGCTGCCTTGGAATGAATATGTTAGCATTTGAGAAAGACTGTGCATTTTTTTTTTTTGAAGCTGCTAAATTTCCTCCTTTCACTAAAGCAGTTTTCCCTAGATGTCAGAACAGACAGACAGATATACTGTTTAGGAAAGAAAATACAATGACATTCTATTTTTTTTTTTTAATTTTTCCTCACTGACTCTATGATCATGATACAATGACATTCTATAATCATTTTTTTTAATTTTTCCTCACTGACTCTATGATCTATTTTTCCTCACTGACTCTATATTCTCCAGTTCTTTATTCAAAATAAGCTGTCCAGAGTGATTTGACCTTTAAGGAATAAACAGATTTAAGAGTTTATACAGCAGGCTTCTTTTTTTCTGTGGTAGTTCTTTTTTCAGCTGCTGTGACTTGGCAGACGCAGCCTTTTTTCCCACAAAAGCTTTTTCTGCTTCTTAACACCAGCAGGCTTTTCCCCTACACTGACCACCTCCTTAAGTTGACCTAATTTTCATAGACCAGACGTGTACCCATGCGACTGTAACAAACCGGTCAACATGAGGAACCAGACTGTCTGTACTAATGTGTGCATGTCCGATCTGTGAAAATTAGGTCAACTTACGGAGGTGGTCATTGTGGGGAGGTGCTCAACTATGGATGTTCTACTGTATTTATTTTTCTAAATCTACATGAAATAAAAGATATAATAATACCAGTTTTTATAAAATACTTGAAATCTTAGTAATGAGTTTTTCTTTTTGCCCATCAATTGAAATAAAGCATAATTTTCTTTAATATACTTTGAAATTATTTTAGAGTAGTAGTTATCATATAATTATTACATAAATATTAAGAATAGTTACTTAAGTCAGAGACTAATTTCTTTTGTACTTAAGCACAGTTAAGAGAATCATTTCAAAAGAACTAAGTAATTCAAATCTTTTTAACTTTCTAGCAATCTTTGGCTATTTCAAGTCTAGAGTATAAAATATGAATTGATTATCAAACTGTTCAATTAATGAACAAAAATAGGAATTTAATAGATGAATCATGGATCGTATCAGGTTTTTAAGTATGAAATGCTCTATTTCCTTAAGTAGTGTGACAGCTGATATCTCTGATGCTTTACTTTGACATTTCTTTTTTGGGGGGGGTAAAGGCACATTCTCGTTCTTTCAAATGCATGTTTTATCATGTGATTATCTTCCAACTTTTTTGACCAATTTTTGTGAAATTGTGCATAACACATAAATTTGTGTTAATTTTCAAATACAAGTTCCATTGTGGAACCAGCGCAGCACACGCTGAAATATCAATGAAGTGTGAGGGACGGATGTGGCTCATGAACACGTAGAATGTCACTGGTTTGAGATATTTCGTTCCGATGATGTTAGTCTTGAAAATGAGTCGTGTGGGTGACCTGAGACCGAGGAGGATAATGACGCACTGAAAGCTGCCGTGGAAGGAATCCCTCTCAGCCTATACACGACTTTCAAGCAAGAGTTAACATTATTATTCCAACAATATTGGACCATTTGAAACCAATGGTCAAGGTAAAAACCCTAGGTAGACGGTTCCACTTGTATTAGATGAGAAACAGAAGAGAAATTGTCTCAAAGCTTTCTTTGTAATCATGAACCATTTCTACACCAGATTGTTACAAGTGATGAAAATGTTTTTGTTTTCTTTCTTTCTTTCTTTTTTTTTTTTATAATTGTGGCATTCAGCACACTGGTTGAATAAAGATAAAGTGTTGAACCATGGTCCAAAACCAAATATGCATCATAAAAAGCTGAGGGTGTCTCCGTGGTGGTTCAGCGTTGCTGTTGCCACTGCAGATTCGTGATGCCTGGTCAGTGGAACACGTCGGGTGTCCACTGCGACCACATGAATGACATGAAGGGACACTCGTGATTACGTGACAGGCCAGTGCTCTTGCAAGACAATGGTGACCACCTGTCGCACAAACAGCACTGTTCAAACTACAGAAGCTGGGTTTGGAAACTCCGTCAGCCACCGTATTCACCAGACCTCACATCAGCTGACCACCACTTCTTCCAGGCTTTAGACTACTTCTTGTAAGGGTACATGTTCCACTCTCAACAACCTGTGGAAAATGCCTTCTCCACTTTCATCTCAGCTCACTCTCCCAGCCCCGTCACCACTGGCACACACACAAGCTACTGGGAAGAAGGCAGAACTGTGTTGATAGTCCAGGTGCAGTCTTTGATCGATCCTACCGCTTCTTATCTGAGATATAGGGAACCGAACTTTTTATTCAAAATAAGATGTTTCCTATTTGGAGTAATAGATGCCTTAATTCACTTTACCTCCATGCTGACTGCCTTATTAAAGTCAGAAAATGGTTGAAGTGAAATAATACCCAAACCTCCAGAAAAAAAATTATCACCTAATTCTAGCTGAAATGAAATTTCCCTTTATCTCAGGCAGACTCTACTACAAAGGCTATACTTCTTTAGTTAGTAACCAACAAGATTTCCATAATTCAGAGAAGCCAATTTAATTGTAACTAAGTGAATTGCCAGTAACTGACAAAGTTTTAGATTTGTTTAAAATTTTCCTGGATCAGTATCAGTATAGGGAAAGGCAATCTTCACCTGCCTTTTTGTAGCATCTACCTTTTTGCTGCCTCCACCAGGCACTAGTGTCAGGATCAGTGGGAAATCAGCCTGTACTAAGCGACCTCTGTATTTTAATCACTGCAATAGGAAGACAGATAGCCTTGTCTTCAATCTTCTTCAAGTTCTCAGATAACGTGTAAGTTGAATTTTGTGCATGTTAAATCCTCTTACCACTTGATCTAATTAGATGCATTTTTTGAATTTCAATGACATTAAATAGTGAAACAGAAATATTAAACATTAAAAAAAAGAACTACTAGAACACTTTCTCAGCTTTTTCTAGGAAAGAAAGTGCATTTTTTTTTAAAGAAATCGACCTTATATTTGTTGTGCAAGCTGAAGAAGCAATATGGTATAAGCATTATTAATTATACTGAGAGTGAAGGCCAGGTACCCTGGTGCACGCTTGGAATCCTAGCACTTGGGAGCCCAGGTGAGAGGATTGTTGGAGGATAGGAGTTTGAGACCCGTTTGAGCAAGACTGAAACCCTGTCTGACCAAAAAATAGAGAAATTAGCCACTTAGCCAGTTACGATGGCACGCAACAGTCGTTCCAGTACTTGGAAGGCTTCCTACTAGAAGCAGAAGATTCACTCAAGCCTAGGAGTTTGAGGTTGCCGTGAACTATGATGAAGCCACAGCACTATAGCCCAGGCAACAGAACAGTGGGAGAGAGAACTGCGTAGTAAAAGTATTATGATACCTTGCAATTATTGAGTATTTATTAAAACCGAGGAAGTGTTCTGTGCTCTTCCTTATTATGTTACCTCATTCAATTCTCAAACCTCCATATTAAATATTGTCTTTGTCTCTATTTTAGGTATAAGAAAAGAGCACGAGGGGGTAAGAACCTCTGCCCAGAATCTGCACGTTTAACGAGTACCTGAGTTATAAACAGCCACCTGCAAATACACCAGGAAATTGCACGGTTAATTGCTAAGAGACAGAAAGAACACAAGGTATCAAAGGTAAATTCCTGGAAACTCTACAGGCTTTCCAGGGCCAGTTAACTTCTTAACCTGCTTAAGAACTGTGCTAATTTGTATATTCAGAATCTTTATGACCTGAGTGTTTTAGAAACTTTTAGATCATACTCCATTATGGACTGAATGCTTGTGTTCCCTCAAAATTCACAAGTCATAAATGTTGGGGTTTAGGCCTGTACCAAACGTATTAAATCTTTATTTATGATTTGACTCTTTTGTTCAAATACAAGGACTTATGGATGAGTTGTAACCAAAAGGTCACATGTGCTTCTGTAGTTACCTGCTCTACAAATTTGTGCCGTCTCTGACAACATACCAGATTTAAAACTGTGCATTTATTTTCATAGCTTTGAAAGCATGAATCTTAGTTGAGTTTTTTTCATGTCACTTTTGCGTCTGACACACTGACAGTGACAGACACTGTAATGCAGGAAATACGAGAGAGGACGCGTGTGATGCTGGGAGGGGGCACACTGGTCTCACATTCCATGGCAACACAGTCAAGTTAGAATCAGTTCTCTGCAATCACATACATGCTCCATTATCAATTAAAGTTTTCAGTTTATTCTTCAACAGGCAAGCTGAAGCTGATAGTTAATGTAGAACGACTTATAGTGTGTTCTTATTGACTTTTTCTGATATAAAATTGGCTACATAACTCATGGACATATTTCCATGTTCTTCTGACCTCAACTCATCTACCACTCACTGATAACTCCACTATTTCGTGAAAGACTAAAGCAGGGCATAATATTTTTGAATAAATCATTTTCAATTTAAAAAAGAATGCGTAACTCTCATCTTTTAATGAGATGTTTTAATGAAGTTTCTTTATTGTAAACTGACCACCAAGACTCTTAGAAAAATGCCATTGATCATTTCAAATATTTTAAAAACATATTCCTGATGTGTCTAGATTGTCTCCATGTTATAAAGGAAAGGTTTTATAAAAATAGCACTATGCAAATTAGGTATTTCATTTGTAAGGACTTAAAGATCATAGGAGGGTCCAAATGGGAAATAAAACAACTATAGAGATGAAAACTTTTATGTGAGTCTTATAATTCATTTGATTGAATTTTACCATGAGAAGCTCAGAGAACTCTTACAGACATTTTGTCTCTTATATTAAGTTAAATTTTTAAAAAGAACTAAGGTAAGAACTAGGTCATTATGAATTGGTTTTGCCTATTTATTAAAAGTTCTTTATTATGGTACCTTATCTTTATTATGTTCTGTTTAACTCATTTACAAAGATGAATTAAATATTATTAAATATTATTTTGAATTTATATATATTAATTCCACTAAAATCAATTTAAGACCTTATCCTATACTTTATGTATGAAGCTTAATTTTTTTATTGGCCTACATTTGTGCCTGGTATTTAATGAAGCCATATAACAATATAATGAAAGAGTATTATCTTCATCTTATACAACTAAAGTGAGTCTACCTCTACTTTGAAAACTGATTTATCATTTTATGTTATATTTTGTATATTGGGACAACAAAAACATCACTTTTCCAAGTTTTTAGTCAATTACAAATAAAGTAGTGAAGATTAGAGATAGCACCAGAGGCTGAGCTCCAATATTTCTAAATACACTGCCTTTGATGTTTCTTAATAAATCCTTTGATCTTATCTTCAAAGGAACAACCATGTCATCAATTTTTAATTTAATGCTTATACCATTCAATGGGATGTTCCATTAAAAAAAATAACCACAGAACTTTTTTTCAGCCCTTAAATTTGTATTAATGGGAGGTTTTTGGAAGCAAGTGTCCACACCGGTCTGAGGGGTGGGGAGGAAAAGAAAGGCCAAGAAAAAGGAAGAAATTTAGCTCAATGAATAAAAGAGCTCCAGGTTCATCCCATCGTGCATTCCCTGGTCACCCAGAGAGAAGCCTGGGGAATGGTGGACCACTTGTGTATCGGGCCCTGCTTTGGGCTGCAGTCAGCTTCCTAAGGCTGTTGATAGCTTTGGCCGTGATTTAATACAAATCTTTTTTTTTTTTTCCAGGCAGTCGTTGTAAACAATCTAAATCATCCGGGCTGGAGCCTGAATCACATTGAACCTGCTGACACCACAACCTCTGGACGTTTTTAAAGCCCAGAAAATGTGGAAACATAAGGTGTAGGGGTGAGGGAAAACTTCTCCCTTCCCAGAACGTTCACGGAAGGATCTACTCACAAGTAAGGCAAACTAATAAGAGAAAAAGCTGTATGTTCCATGCACCTGGGCAGAATCACAGTGATTCCCCAATATCCCAGGGCGGTCCAGGAATTTTTACACCCTCCCTTCAGAGGAGAAGGGGAGGTGAAGCATATAGGTAATTTTGTTTGGGGTCAACAGTTGTTGCCAAGGAAGATGAATGGATTGACTTGTAAATTTTTCTCTTTGGAGTTTAAATTAATCTGAGAGATAGGTGTTATGCTATATTTCAAATAATTTGGGCCAGATCTGGTTGCAGTTTTAAATTTTCTTTCCTGAAATATATTGAGATAACATGGAGGGAAGGAAAAGAAGGGAAGGAAAAGGGAGGGGTGGAGAGGGGTGGGAGGGAAGGGAGTCACTTGTTCTTATTGATGGGCCCTCTGGTTTACGCAGATAGAGAGAAAACCCCTTGCAAGGCCTGCTGATCTGAAAGAGCCTTTAATCCCAAAACCCTTTTAAAGCAAGGAGTCATACGTTAGGGCAAAATTTTGCTGAGCTACTTTAGAGGCTGCATACTGTATTTGTGAGCAGTTATGATTAATTAGAGAAATAAGAGGAACACTTTCAACTCGTAGGTACATGGTGAAGTCCTCTGACTGTCCTAGTGACAGTGGCTGGTGCCCCACCTTGGTGGGGGCAACTTGAGCAGTTCCCATACCTTGGGGAAGAGGAATGTCCTGAGAATCCGAAAAAGAACACAGGGAATTACCCAGAGCACAGGCCAGACAGCTCAGGTACCATGAGAAATGGAATGGGACGCAGAGTAACCCAAGGCTAATTATTATGTCTTACCTGTCCGTCGGAGCGCTTTGACGGGGAGGCTCCTGCTTCGACAACATAAAACAGGACGTGAGAATATAAGCAGGCCTCTTGTTAGGACAGGGCTGTTCCTCCTCTGTGACGAGTGTATCTTGCTCTATAAACCTGTCATGCTCTTCCTCAGTCAACTTCATTTTGCTTTTGATGTGTCTGCTCATTCACTGGTCACTAGCACTCTGAGGACAAAGAAAACACTGCCAACCTGCCATCTCTGCTGTGACTCGGATCTCCCGGAAGCGCTCTCCCTCGGGGTCTTTCTACCTTGCAGCCGTGAGTGGGGTAAGGCAGGTCTTTGCTTTCACTTCCATGCTGGCCATTTCTCAGCCTGCACAGTTGAGTTCTCAGGTGTGTAACAAGGAGTCTTACCCCAGGTGTGTGAGAAGCAGTTTGGGGACGCTTTCTCCTGGTAGGGGTGAAGTCTTTCATTTTGTTTCATGTTAGGGAAGAGGGCTCTGGGCTGTAACTCTTGTGCCCCTAGGCATTGCAATGTCCTTTTCTTTGGACAATAAGGGGTGTTCTCCTTCCCATGCTAGGGCTAAACAACACTTTCTCCCCCTAGTTTTGCAGCACTAACCCAACTAGTGCCCGGCTCCCTGACCTGAAGTGAACTTGAATTCCTGGTAACAGGAGGGAAGGCCTTGGTCAGTGCCCTGCCCATGTTTCAGTGTTCATACAAGGGACCAGAGGTTTATACAGTGTCGACATGGCCCTGCATGAACCCTGGGTCACTGCCCATGTTTCAGCGTTTATAAGGGGGACCAGAGGTTTATACGGTATGGACATGGCCGTGCACAAACCCTGGGTCACTGCCCACGTTTCAGCATTCATACGGGGGACCAGAGGTTTATACAGTGTGGACATGGCTGTGCATGAACAGATCTGGGTCACCTTCAGGCATCCAATCTGCATCTGTCCTTGCCATGTCTCTCCTCCATGGGTCAAATACTTATACCCCTGGTTTTACTGGGCCTTCGTCCTTCACCTTTAAGCTGCTTCTTTCTCTCCATCCCAGGAAGTTCCTTCCTTACTGCAACTGGCCACCCAATTTCTGGTGCTAGTACTTTTACAAATGACCAGGTCATTATACCAATAGATACTGTGGGCCTAACGTTAAAAAAAAAAAAAAAAAAAAGAAGGGAGATGTCTAGATCAATTCTTCAGCCAGATGGTTCAGGTTATTACCCAGGGACACGCAGCCCTAACAGACCACAGCCCAAGTCTCTCCCACACACTTCTTTTTATTCCCCTCCTTACTTTAGATGGATACACAAAGATTAATAATCCCTCCTACACCCATTTGGGGTACATTCTCTCAAACTGGGGTAAGTTTGATCCAGATCCTGTAAAGGAGAGATGTTTACTCTTCTTCTGCACAATTGTCTGGCCACGTGGTGACACAGGTTCCCTCCACTTAGGGCCGGACGCAGATTTCATTTTCCGGGCTGAAGTAGGCTTGTAAACCAGTTTGATCGATGTTCCATCTAAGCCGCCACCCCCAGGGAGGGGCAAACACCCCCAATAAGACCACACGGCTACACAATGGCACGTTTAAAATTAACTTCTGTCCCCAGACCTCTGGAACCGAATTGTGAAATATTTTAGGCATACATTCCATTTTCATAAACCCTCCTCCCTGCAGGGAAGGAGAAGCTGCATAGAACCCGCTAGACAGAGAACCCAGTGGGGACCCCACTCAAGCCCCTTGCAGTGCTGGGGGCTTTCTTTTCCTTCTCTCGTCTAATAAAATCTGTCCTGTTGCTTCCTTGTGGTGGTCTGTGAATTCATCCCTCAGTTTCCCTCTAGTATGTGTCCAGGTTCTCCTCAAGGCCACCAGCAAACAATGGCCAACTATCAAGGTCTTCACCACAACCCAGACCTGGGGAACACCATATAGCCTTCCCGAATCAGCTGCAGGAGGCAATAGAGAAACATGTCACCTTCAGTCTTGACTCCAATGAGGGACAGGGAAATATTAAAAGACAAATTCTCGACTCAAGCAGCAGCGGATATTAGGAAGAACCTCCAGAATCTTGTCAGGGTCCTGCCACCTCCTTGGGTGACACAGTGGCTGCTGATAATTCTGTTTTCTATGACAGAAGTTCAGAGCTCCAGTCTCAGACCAGGAGAGAAAGCAGAGGAAAGTTAGGAATGCCAGTTAATGGCAGCTGTGGTGCTCACGTTCAGACCAATGGCCAAAGCCCCAAGGAAGAAAGGGATCTCTGGTACTGTACCTGCTCAGGGAAAGGGCATCAGGCCAAAGACTTGCCCAATAACCACAGGCTACCAAAGGCCCCTTGTGACTGATGACATCAAAAAGTTCACCAGTCCATATCTGTCCTATGGGACTATCCCCAAAGAGGAGGCCATCGGAACGCCCCATTGAGTCCTACAATTCCTGGGTAGTTACAGGGTGTCCCACCCCCAAAGCCCAACTGGCTCAACCTAAGGTGACTGACCTGGTGTGTGTTCTTACCCTGGGAAACTCTGAGTGCTGCCGGGCCATAGTTTGCCTGCCTGAATCCACCAGTTGGCTCCTTTGCACTCTTTTCTTGGGCCTATGAGGTTTTGCCAAATTTAGATTTCTAATTATGGGTTTCTTGTTAAGCCCCTTTATAAAAGCCAAGAAGGAAACATCAGTAAGGAAACTCTAACATGGGGACCTGAGCATGATCATGCTGTTCAGGTGATAAAGTTTTGTCTCTGCCCTGGGCCTACCACATCCTCAGAGAGCCTTATTTTCTATATTGATGGAGGACAGGGAATAGCTCTGGGGGTGTTAACATTTGGGGCTCTAGTTACAAACAATAACCTATATATTAAAGAAATTTGACCCCAGTGCTGCAGGATGGCACTAGCAGCCACATCTCTACTCTCACCAGAGCCCACTAAGTTCACTGTGAGGGCTTCCCACCCGGCTCCAAAGCTGCTCCAGGGAGGGGCAACAGAAAGGATTTCAGATGGCCACCTATCGAAATTCCAGGCTATATTTGTAGAAAGCCTTGACTTTAAGATAGAAACCTGCCCGGCACTTTGCCCCACCAATCTTCTTCCAGAGAGATGGTGGGGGAAGCAAGCAGGCTGGTGCACAGCTGTGAAGGGACACCGCTCCACCACTGCTGTCCCCACACGGATCTCTCCTCAGTCCCCATCCCTGAAGCCTTTCAGTGGTTTACTGATGGTAACAGTTTTGTAAAGGAGGGGGAAGGACAAGCAGGCCACACAATAGTGGCTGAGAGTCCAAGAGTGGTGGAGGCCCAACTGTAACAGCAGATACATCAGCTCCCTTGGCCAAACCCACAGCCTTAACATGAGCTCACCCAGTGAGCCAAAGACAAGAGAGTGAACTACTCCCTGGGTTGAAGTTTTTCTATGCAGGACTGAAAGGCCTCTGGAGTTTCCCCAAACTTCTGGAGGACATCATACCTCATTTTGACCTTCTCCAGTCTTTACAGAGTGACATTTGTCCTGCCTTTGCTTCAGAGGCAGCGTAGGAAGGCCTTAGGGCCTGTAGCTCTCCCTACCTGCAGGGCACCTGGAGGCCCAGTCATCAGGCGAGGTGGAGCCAGTTAACCACAGCCTCAAGCTCACCGTCTGCAAAAAGGCCCAGGAAACCAGGCTCAGTCGGCTACCACTTCTCACACGCATTCCTCTGCACTTACACATTGCAGTTAAACCCCTTTTTCTTTGAGAGATTTTGAAATGCTGTATGATGGACCTTTTTCTGTGATTACTTCAGATTTAGATTTTTCAAGAAATGACTAGACACCAGCATACCCTCCAGATAACACAATTTTTGAAGATATTACAAGGACACACTCCATCACTTAGAGACCCTTCTTTCCTTGGTCTCCACTGCCCATGGCTGCACTTGATGCCTCATTACACTCTCTGCCAGAACTAGGTACTACATTTCATCAATACAGTCTAAATTACAGACTTAGACTCTTGTTTGTTTGTTTGTTTTTGATATAGACTCTCACTTTGTCACCCTTGGTGGAGTGCTGTGATGAGATAGCTCACAGCAACCTCGAACTCTTAGGCTCAAGCTCTTCTCTTGCC
This sequence comes from Perodicticus potto, assembly GCA_963574655.1. Taxonomy (NCBI): domain Eukaryota; kingdom Metazoa; phylum Chordata; class Mammalia; order Primates; family Lorisidae; genus Perodicticus; species Perodicticus potto. Next base: position 34,520 of record CAUYRH010047439.1, read on the forward strand.
TCAGCCTCCCAAGTAGATGGGAGTACATGTGTGCCCAGCACAATGCCCAGCTAATTTTAGAGATGGCATCTCACTCTTGCTCAGGCTGGTCTCAAAATGCTGAGCTCAAGCAAATCCACCTGCCTCAGCCTCCTAGAGTGCTAGGATTACACGTGTGAGCCACTGTGCCCAGCCTTTAGACGCTTGTTTATAAATTGGTATCACATAACCATACCAGAAATGAAGTTATAGAAAATCCACTTGTATATGAAAATTCTGAGTTCTTTTAGGTGCTTAGGACTCTTTCCCCAGCATTTTGAATTATAAAGGCAGTTTTGAATCTGGACATGATCATAGAGCAAAACTTCAATATCACCATATGAACACTGGGTACACGTCAGTCAGAAGTCAATAGCCTGCCTCATTTTAAAACCACTATATTGGTTTCCGTGACAGCCTAACAGAGAGGAGATTGCACAATTATTGGTGAAAAATGTGTCTATGTGAATTGTGCAGGGTAAGCAGAGACTAATCTATACCTCTTAAAAGGGAAGATAAATATTCTCCATCAGATTAATGATGCAAAACCTTTCTATTGGTATGACCTCTTCCCAGGTGTGAGAGACTGATTTAATAGGGTGTGGGGAAATGTGCTTAGCTCTTTCCTCGTCTGCTCATTAATTCTCAGTTTAATCTATGTTCTTGTCTCCCTTTTTCAGATCTCGTGTTATTTGGCCACTAACCTGATCTCTCTCTCCACAGCCACGGACTCAGCTTTTAATGTGTGAAACTTCTTCAGAAGGAAGGAATGAAGGAAATTAGGACATTTCACTCTAAAATATGACTCCTGGGTATGAAGAATGTTTTGAATTAAAGGTCCTTGGAGATGAGCAAGCTTCAGGAGGGGCTTCCACTCCATGTGCATAGAACCAGACAGAGCCATCAGTAGGATAATTGTCTTTCCTTCCTCTCTCTACATTGCAAGAACGAAGATCAAGGGAGCAACCAGACTTGGCTCATTCATTTTAAAGGTAATGTCTGTCAGCTTAATTTAACTGCTGTAGAAAATCACTTACAAGTCAGTCTGTTTCCCCCATTCATTTATTCTCCCAAATGTCTACTCATCCTCCCTACCAACCACTCAACAGAATTACCTGTATTTCTTCCCCATCCCTCTAAAATGAGGGCACATGAACTTCTTGGATTCCACGGGGATACTGGGTGATCACTCTGGGACTCTCTCCATGTGCATGGCAAGTAAATTTGTAATCTTTTTCTCTTATTAATCTGCCTTATCATGAGTTGATCTTTCAGTAAAACTCCCTGGTGAAGGGGAAGTTTCTTTTCTTCCACACATGTCTAACATGTTTCTGGCACAATTCTCACCCTAACTCTGTCTCTTTTCCTACGCCATTGGTCTGGACTGTCCTCATTCTGACTTATGGTCCTGATTTTTGTTTGTTTGTTGGGTTGTTTTTGGAGTTTTTTTGGCTAGACCCGCATTTGAGCCACCACCTCCGGTATATGGGGCTGGCGCCCTACTCTTTTGAGCCACAGGCACCACCCCTTATGGTCCTGATTTTAACCAGTCCCCCTGATTTGTTCAAGTTTAGTTTCTCTTTCCTGAGGACAACATCCTTTTTGTTTTTTTTTGTTTTTTTTTTGAGACAGAGCCTCAAGCTGTCACCCTGGATAGAGTGCTGTGGCATCACAGCTCACAGCAACCTCCAATTCCTGGGCTCAAGTGAGTCTCTTGCCTCCGTCTCTCAAGTAGCTGGGACTACAGGTGCCCGCCACAACGCCTGGCCATTTTTTGGTTGCAGCCATCATTGTTGTTTGGTGGGCCCAGGCTGGATTCAAACCCGCCAGCTCAGCGGTACGTGGCTGGTGCCTTAGCCTGTTGAGCCACAGGCGCCGAGCCGGACAGCATCCTTATTAAGTGTTTACTCTTTCTATTAACCTTGAGAGTGGCAAAATTAGTGCTTTTCAGTATAGGTAAGATATAAAATGAAAGGCTATAATAAAACCGCCCTCTTATTGGGCTATAAGAATAAATAAAGCCACAGAGTAAATATTTATGTATTAAATTGCTAATCATCATCTGTAGTGAGTCTTACTGTTACTAAAACAATCCCTGAAAAATCTCTGAATTCCTATTATAAATGTGTTTTCTCATCATCACATTCCTATTGTTGGTTTTGAAAGGAATATATCATTAAAAGTTTCAACTTTTGGCTGGGTGTGTGGCTCATACCTATAATCCCAGCACTGGCAGGCCGAGGGGGGTGCATTGCTTCAGCTCAGGAGTTTGAGACCAGCCTGAGAAAGAATGAGACTCTGACTTTGCTAACAATAGAAAAACTAGCCAGGCATAGTAGTGCATGCCTGTAGTCTCAACTACTAGGGAGGCTGAGGCAGAAGGATCATTTGAATCTAAGAGTTTGAGGTTGCTGTGAGCTATGACACCATAGCACTCTAGCCAGGGTGACAGAGTGAGACTCTGTCTCAAAAAAAAAAAAAAAATAATAATACAAAGGTTTCAAAGTTCCAACTCCTGTTAACGTGTTACCTGTTACTAAATTTGGGGCCAATTATTGTAATACATAGTTAAGTACCTTACAGATACGTATCATACACTAATTATATAGATCATAATTTAAATAAACATTACTCAAAATAATTATTAGAACTCTAGGGTTCTTAAAATAATTATTAGAACTGTGTGCACTGTCGGTGTATTTATATTCAAATGCAAATGAGACATAGTCAACCTGAAAATTGTTTATAAATGACTAATAATATATTAAAAATAATTTTCTATCAGTAATATCACATTAATCAAAATATGCACTTTTGTGAATTTTATTTTTATGAAATTTACATTTCAACTAGATGCTTTTTATGCCATTGTGCTAAATTTTTGTATTTATCAGAAAGCCCTTTGTTACTCCATATTTTTATTCTGAAATTAGCCTCAAGAAACAAAACATATTTAAATTCCTTCCTTTTACTTATTAAGGGAAGGTACTCCAAGTTTGTAGTCCTCTACTTCATTTTAGTGGCTTTGGTAGACAAAAGGCTTTTTTGTTATGTAGGTTCTTGTCTTGAATAAGTCTATAAAGAAGAATCACTTTTCAAAGGCCTGAAGTCATACGCCTTAGTGAAAGTTGGTGTCAAGAGGAGAAATAATGTATGAAGACATTTATTTTCACTTGTACCCTTGTAAGATGCACCGTATGTGTGATCCCACCAATCACCCTCCCTCCACCCATCTTCAGATTGTATATGAAGTCTGCACATTGTGCCCCATGATTGGACCAATGTACACAATTATGATTTAATAAAAATTTAAAAAACAAAAAAAGAGGAGAAATAATGTGCAGTATTCAATATTTTCTAATGAATAGATACAACATACTTCCTTTGCGAGTTATCTTACACACACAAATTAAGTATATATCTACTCACACGTATTACAGACTTTAACAAATATATACGTATAATATCTCAGCTTAGATTTTTCCTGCTATGAGAAAACCAAATAAAAACTGGAATTAGCCAGATAGGTAAAATAATTATATATATAATTTAAGCCTCTTCCAAAATGTATTAAACATTCTAAGCATGCCAACTGCTAATTTCTTTAAAAATAACTCAGTTTGTGAAGAAAAATAGGAAGGCAAAAGATTCTCTTGTGACTTTTTTTACTTCATCTATGTAAATATGATTTTTAAATATAAAGAGTTATTTGTGTGGATGTGCATTATGGCCTAGGTGTTATGCACTATATCACAAAATTTCATTGAAATAGAAAAATGCAATCTATCTACAGGACTCTGTTTGGCAGAGTCTTGAAAATATCAATTCTATAAACATTTAAAAGACAAATGGTTAGTCTTTCCAATTTAGAGTAATTAACATAAAAGTTCTGAAACATATCTCTCTGCCAAATGCTTTTTAGAAATTAGAACATAATCATGATGAATCAAAAGTTGTGATGCATTTTGAACATACTGAAATGGAAGGAGAAAAGTTCTGATAATAGCTTCTGATCACCCCCCTCCAGCCTGCTCAAGAGAAAAATTTAGAAAAGAGCAATTCTAGTATCTCTGATGTGCTGGCCTCACAGATTATGCCTGCATAGATTCCCTTTTATGTCCCGAGATGTTTCCATCCCCCTTTAAATACATTTGGTAGGGAGAAAGTATCTGCAGCAGGAGAACCCTGATTTCCTCCCTTCTGGCTAGAAGTCTGCTGAATAACCAACAGAAAATTGTGTACCTTCTTCTGTGCCCCAGAGATGGAATTAGTGAGAGTGTTCTTTGGAGAAGTTACCGTTTCTTCAGTGAAATTTCTTATCATGTATAAATGAAAAGATTGAGGAATTTTGAGAGTACTGACCAACTAGAACATCTGGTGACAACTGGATGAAGAAAGAGAACCACTACAGCAGACTGTACCCCAAGATGGGTCTCTGGTGGGCTACATGCACATCCAGGAAAGTCCAGCTTTGACTATCACAACAGCAGGGTGGTCAGGGAGACTGGCAGTCAAGGTCGTCATTTTGGGTGAAGGGCGGGAGAGGGCAGCTGGCAGCAGAAGAGGCGGTTCAAAGCAGTTACCTAAAAAGTGCCTCACAGATTCGGAAAACTGAAAAATTCAGAGGAGCCTGAAGAACCAATGAGTGACCCACAAATAACTTGAATAAGGGCACCCGAGGCCAGGCACTACTATCGACGAAGAAATACAAAGACATCTACTTGGTAAAAAAAGAAAAACAAAGTCAATCACTTCTTTACCTAGAAGATGTAGCAGCATGGATATTAGGAGAGAACAAAGAATAAAATGATAATAAATACATACAGGACCTTTATTTCCAGTGACAGTTCTTGAGACACTTCAAATTGAAGTGGGAGTGAAAAGGAAAGAGGGAGAGAGATGCTCGGCCTGGATATGAGGCGGGAGAGGAAAGTGGCCTGGACTGGGAATTTTAGTACAAAAATGCGTCATTTTCATCAAAACAAGACGGTAACTTGGAATCAAAGGTGATCTAAAAATGGTGGTCTTCACTGGCAGTGTCATCGCAGAGTAGAAATAGAGGTCTGGCCGAGGGCATTGCAAGGCAGAAATACAGGAAGCTGTTTCCTGTATATCCTCATGAAATTCAGCCCACTCTGCAAGTTAAGCCAGACATTGATCTAAAGAGCTCATAGAGATATTTTCAGGTGGAAAAGGAAGTACATCTTTGTTTCTTATTTCATTTCATTTTTGATAAAGAGTCTCACTCTGTCACCCTGGGTAGAGTGATATGGCGTCACAGCTCACAGCAAACTCAGACTCCTGGGCTCAAGTGGTTCTCCTGCCTCAGCCTCCCAGGGAGCTAGGGCTACAGGTCCCCACCATAGCTCCTGCATATTTTCTTTCTTTTTTTTTTTTTTAACAAGTGAACAGTTTACTAAGAATTAAACAAAGGTATAATGTGATATGGTACAAGCAAGACACTCAAGATAGATATAATAGTACTACTCACACAAAAACTTAAATTTCACCTCAAAAAAAATCACGAGACAAAAGAGAAAGGAATTTCACTGTTATAAAATAAGATATTTCATGCAAAGTATTAACTCTTCCACCCCAAAGCCCAACTTCTCAACAAATAAAAAACTATCTGGGAATACGGCTATGCTAACATATTTACCACAGTATAATCATTCATAGGAAAACAGTAATTAATGAATGAATTAAATTAAATAACAAAGTTCAAACTATCATAAACTCATAGACCACAATGATTAGACAAAATAAGCAATTCCAGAAATCTTATAAAGAATAAAAGAAGAAGAAATATTTCAATATCATTCTACTTGATCTGGATCCAATTTTACTTTCTTACCTTAATTATTCTGAAGCCACTAGAAATGGAGAGATTCAATTCCTGGTAGAGGACAGGCCCCCTACTGGACAGAACATAATGAAA
>CAUYRH010047441.1:0-10213 GCA_963574655.1 Perodicticus potto
GCCAGCCACGTACACCTGAGCTGGTGGATTCGAATCCAGCCCGGGTCCGCCAAACAACAGTAACGGCTGCAACCAAAAAATGGCCAGGCGTTGTGGCGGGCGCCTGTAGTCCCAGCTACTTGGGAGGCGGAGGCAAGAGACCTCGCTTGAGCCCAGGAATTGGAGGTTGCCATGCGCTGTGATGCCACAGCACTCTACCCAGGGTGACAGCTTAAGGCTCTGTCTCAAAAAAAAGAAAAAATTGCTGGATGTAACTCAACCCCAAATGTGACTTTGATTCATATATTTCATCTCTTTAGGTTTGAAAATTATTTAAATATTATATTATTTTTAAATTATTTATTGTATTTTTTCATCTGAATCTCAGAAAACTGAGTTAAGGAAAGCACTTAGGACAATGACTAATAGACAGAGTGTAAATGTTAGCTGCTGGCTGATAATTGTCCAGAAAATCATCTGTATAATATTTCGTATGGGTTTAAGTTCATAACAAAAACGTCTTGTGATAATCTTGATGTCAGAAAGGAGTATTAGTTTCATGAGACCTCCAGCAGCAGAATATTTTGGCTCATTTTGCTACGTGTCTTTTAACTGACCAGGTAGTAATAGCTAAACAAAAGTATGGCTCAATAATCAAGTAACTCATGGTTACCTTGGCTCAGAGGTCCAAATTAAGTCACAGCAACTACACCACATAGACAGTCTGGTCTAGCCTGATGGATATGCAGTAATATAGGGAAAATTTAGGAAAATAAGAAAACAAAAGATAAATCATGTAGGTCAGATTAAGGTGCTCTAGGAGTTAGAGAAAGTTTTGAAAAGATAGGATCAAATTGCTCTAGGAAGGAGAAAAATGATAAATATCTTCCAGTGCTTATGAGAAATAGCTTCCCTTTCAAAGGTAGTTAAAGATAATCTACTAAAATATTATTTTTCTAGGTACAAAATGTGAGTTAAGGTAAGCAAATCATGAACCCCCACCTAAAGGTACTAAGATATGAAAAGGACTCTTTTGAAGGAAGAGTTTACTAAAATGATGGCATATTAATTATCTACTGCTACATTGCAAATTACCTCAAAAAAAATTTTTTTATTAAATCATAGCTGTGTACATTAATGCAATTATGGGGTACAATGTGCTGGTTTTATATACAATTTGAAATATTTTCATCAAACTGGTTAACATAGCCTTCACAGCATTTTCTTAGTTATTGCGTTAAGACATTTATGTTCTACACCTAGTAAATTTTACATGTACCCTTGTAAGATGCACCGTAGGTGTGGTCGCACCGATTACCTTCCCTCCATCCATCCTCCTCCCTCCTCTACCGTCTCCTCCCTCTCCCCTTTCCCCATATTCTTGGGCTATATTTGGTTTATAGATTTTATATGAAAGCTATAAATTGGTTTCATAGTAGGGCTGAGCATGTTGGATACTTTTTCTTCCGTTCTTGAGATACTTTGCTAAGAAGAATATGTTCCAGCTCCATCCATGTAAACACAAAAGAGGTAAAGTCTCCATCTTTCTTTAAGGCTGCATAGTATTCCATGGTATACATGTACCACAATTTATTAGCTGTATAAGCTTAAGTGAGTTCTTTAATATTTCTGCACCTTCGTTAGCTTCTGTGTAATGAGCTAGAGAAAATCCTGAGACACTTGCCGAATTTGAAATACCTGTGCTCGTAGTTCTGCTGACCAGTGGTCTCTTCTCCAGAGGATGTTGTGAACACCCAGGAAGGGAAATCCTCTCTGCCTTTCGGTCCCAGATTTCAGTTCATTACATGTAACTTTTTTTTTTTCTTTTCTATCTTCTCTGGGCTTCTGCTACAAGCTGATTTTGTTTTTTCCTAAATGACCATTTAATTCCAAAAAGCCAAGCTACAGATTGTTGGGTGGGTGGTGACAAGCAGTATATTTTTCTTTTGAGAGCTTATTTAGAGCAATTGTTAACATGTATCCTTAGTGATTAAATCATTAAGCAAGAACATAATTTGGGAAATAATGTTTTCTCCAGCTACTCAACTTTTTCAAGTACGATGTAGCAAACATCAAGTCATAGCTTTTATTCCAACAGATCTCAATTCCTGTTATCAAACGCTTCATAAATAATTCAAAAGGAAAACAATGGAGTGCTCATGCTATATTTTTCTTTCATAAATAATGCTTTCAAACCATTACGTTGTGTGTTCACAGCAGCTTGTGAAATGGAGACTTGCCCGCTCTTTAGTTAGATCTGATCAGTGTGGTCCGAGGAGATACAGGAGTGTTACATAATAGGATAGGAAGCCTCCTTTCACGGGTTCCTTCTGGGGGTGGGGCACTGCTATGGACACTTCATATCTCCTGTTTCATTTAATTTTCGTAATAGCCCTGAAAAATATGAATTCTTCCCTTTCACAAATGAGGCAGCTTAAAGTTAACATAAAGTTAAATAACCAGACCACATAATGCAGTTTAAAAAAGAATTCAAAATCAAGTCTGTCTGATTGCAGACCAGTTCCCTTAACCACCACACCCAGTGTCCCCGCCACCACCGAGCCACCCTGCCCCTGGATAAATTAGCTCCACCTGGAAGCAGAAGTGTGGCGTTCTTGGTCCATGTCCCCAACACCAGCTGTTATGGATTCAGAGTGAGGGGTTCATGCCACTTCACTCCTGTCGTTCACTCATTTTTCCCTCTGGGAATTCCTATTGAGAGACCTTGTTAGTATCAATAATTTCTAAATGATAAACAGACTTTTTTTTTTTTTTGTAGAGACAGAGTCTTACTTTATCACCCTCAATAGAGTGCTGTGGCGTCACACAGCTCACAGCAACCTCCAACTCCTGGGCTTAGGCCATTCTCTTGCCTCAGCCTCCCAAGTAGCTGGGACGACAGGTAGCTGTCCACCACAACGCCTGGCTATTTTTCTGTTTTGCAATTCGGCCGAGGTCGGGTTTGAACCTACCACCTTTGATATATGGGACTAGCGCCCTACTTGCTGAGCCACAGGTGCTGCCTCAAATAGACATTTTTAGCCAAGTACTTCGCTGCCTCCAAATTCAAGGTCTATTGTTATAAGGCTCAATCGTGGGGGTCCTAGAAGAATTTTCTTCTTGACCCTCACCCCCCAAATGGACAGACATTCAGATATGTTCTGAATCTAAAATTCCATTTGAAGTCACAAGATTCTATTTGTGCAAGTGACATTCACCCCAAATACAACATGGTCTAAGGTACCAGATCTGTGCTGTGCACCTTGATGCCTGAAAGGGAAAGATGGAAATGGAAGAGGATCTAGAAATGTGGACGTGGAGGGAATATCTGGTTGGAAGGCATAGAGGGCAGGATAAGGTGAGGGTGGGCTCTTCTGGTCAAGAATCTTTGCTTCTTCAGGGCTCTTGAAGCAGCAAGTGCAGAGGAAGGGTGGCATTTGCCTGAGCCCGCATGGAATGGTGTCTTGTCTTGCAGTTAGACCAGGGCCTAGAGAATAGCACGGGCTCAGGTGTTTGCAGGAGGATGGGACGCTGCCATTCATTGAAGCCAAGAAACAGTGCAGTGGAATGGAGCAAATGCTCTCATTCTAGGTCCCACTAAATACTTATTGCCTAGGACAAATTATTTAGTGTCTCTGAGCCTCATTTATAAAATAGAAATTACAACGTCTATCCCTTAGACGTCCCTAATATCCTTAGGGATATTACACAAATTAAAATATTTATAAAGTAAACATTACCTGCTACATAGTAAACACTCAATAAATATAATCATTAGAGATGATCATTAGAGATCATTATTATTGTTAATAATGCACAGTGTCCAAGAATCTTTTGAATAGTAGCTTTAGATATAGAAAACTATCAGCTCAGCTCCTGTTTACTGAATTTGTAGTGATTCCAGGCAAACATGAGGTGTGAAATATCATTATATCCATTTTATCCATGAGGAGCCTTACAAAGGCTTTATTAATTAGGAAAGATCACACAACCAACAAGATGTAGGATGGTGAAGCCTTTTGCTATTAGTTACCAGCTTGATGAATTTGGATTGTTTCAAACATATGGGGATCTTATTTTTTGAGGTTAATATGAATTTAATATGTAATTTCTGCCTTAAAATTCTCCAGTAGCCTTCACTGCTTTCAGGATACCTGAATAGCATTCAGGATACCAAAAAGTTGACCATTTGACACAGCATCAGCACTGCCGTCCCTCGAGCACATTTCCTGGCAGCTCCTGCCATCCCCAGACCACTTTGGACACACAGGTTTCCTCACCATTCCTTGGATGTAGGCAGCGCCTGGGGGCTCTTTGGTGACTGCCTGGAAAGCTCTCCCAGCCCCTGTGCGGGCTTTCCTGACTTCTAGCTCAGCTCTCCCAGCCCCTGTCCGGTCTCTCCCGACTTCTAGCTCAGCTCTCCCAGCCTCCATGCAGTCTCTCCCAACTTCTGGCTCACACTCTCTGATTGAGACCTGGCCAGATCTTACCCCCGCGTGAAAAGCTGTTCTGAATCCTTCATGCGGGACTCATGATATTCTCCTTTGTGCCTGATTTTATCATTTTCCGAATAAATGTCTGTTTCACATCTGCTCTTCTTGCTAGAACGAGTCCCTCGAGGGAGAGGCTCTCGGCTCCTCTGCAGGGGAGGCTGACTGCGAGCGTGTCCCCTTAGATGTTGGCTGATCAAATGACGGAAACACACTGGTGGCTTTCCCCAGCCGGCTCTGTGGTGCTGAGAAGCACGAGTCCAGTAAAGGACTGGGCTGGTAGTGACAGAGCTCACGTGGGAATTAAGGCACCGTCACACGCGGCCCAGTGTGTCTTCTGCAAGGGACCACACTTGGCTGGTTGTGACAAGGCGGCATGTTAACAACTCCTCTGACAAGCAGCCCTCGGAGGAGCACATTTCCCTTTGCTCAGTTGCTTAACCTTGGTGGTTGACTTTTCTTGTTTTCTGTGGGGTTCCCATAGCCGTGGAAGGATAATGAAGCAAGTTTGCGTAAGGGGAAATGGGAATTCTATCCTGACATTTATCTGCACCTCAGCAAGGCGTTTGACAGATTCTTGATGGCTGATGGAGCCGATGGAGAGGCACAGACTGGATAAAAGTAGCATTCAGGGGATTGGTAGTTGGTTGGACAGTTAGACCTAAATACCTACCCGGTAGGGTTCCTGCTGCCAAATGCCTCCACTCCCCTCCTCACTCACCCTGCGCTTACTGAGGCCCAGCCCACGGTCTGGCTCCTCCCCGCAGTCAGCACCGACTGTTTCCTTCTGTAAGTGCAGAGAATTAAACAGCAGCCCCAGGGCTTGGTTTGCTGGTTTCATGTCTGTTAGTTCAGGACCCACAAAGCTCTTTACAGCACGGCCTGCGTACTCATGACGCTCTCTTCTGCAGCGTGATGGAAAGATCACGGAAACCAGAGTGGCACAGACACAGGTCTCATGTCTGCCCTGCCATGAACCAGTCAAGGGCGTCTCAGCAAGTGCTTGTCCCTCGTGTATAAAATGCGACAAGAACCTCTTTGCCCTGTCGCTGAAGAAGGTAATCGTTCTTCAGGTATGCGCCTGTGACCGATCCTCAGAGAAGACGTTCTGGAAGCTTCAGGCTATGTCAGCTCCCCATTAAAATGCTTTCAAGCTGCCATAGCCTTATCTCATATGGCCATTAAAGTAAACTGCACTATTTCATTTTATAGGTAATTATTTGTTTAAAGTCTTACCCATTAAGCTATAACTGCCATGAGGGTGGGGTCTATGTGCGGGTGCTAGACTCCTGTATTTTCAGCACTAACAGCAGCATAAACCATGGAAGGCACTCCCTAAATGTTCCTTAGATGAGCCCCTGGGCTTCCGCTTCCCTGCGTGGTTCTGCCACCTCTGCAGCCCGGTTTCAGCCATTCTCCGTGTCTCTCTCCAAGTCAGAACCGCGTCAGACTTGTCTTAGTTCCTCAAAGGAGTCATGACGTTTACTTTTTTTTTTAAGTTTAAATGCCAGATTCTTCTTCTTTTTTTTTATTTTAACATATACATTTGTTTATTAGATTTCCACTTTTTGCCTTCACAAAATTAAAAAGGCTTATGATTTAACAACAATAACAATGTTTGAGGTAAGGACTAGAAACAAAAACCTCGCAAAGAACGAACAAAGATAAATACATTCAGAAAAGAAATCAGACGACTGGTGCAACGAAGTATTAAGCAATAATAATAATAATAGTAATGCAAAGAAGTAACATTCACATTGTCAAATAAGAGTATGTCTATTATAGAAAGATTTGACTCTGAGGATCAGTATGGAGTCATCAATTAACTTCTTTTTTTTCCCAAAGTCTCAAAAGATAGATAATATTTATAAATAAAAATGAAAGATAATTCCAAAAAACAGATTATACCAAATCTTACAGACAATAGAAAAAGAAGAAATACTTCAAAATCATTCTACTTAATCTGGGTACACCTGATATTAAAATTGAAAAAAATGTTATAAAGGGGAAATTGCAAACATAATTCACTTATAAATGAGGATGCAATATCCTGTATCCTAAGCAACATATTAACAAGTTAAAGTAAAAATTAATGTTTAAGTAATGTACTTTAGTCAAAATCGAATCCACCTTATGTGAGAATTAGTCACTATTTTCTTTTTTTTCTTACCTTACCCTCACCCCCTCCCTCCTTCTCTGTCTACTCTCCCCTTCCCCCATACCACCATGTAATTAATTGTCATTAATTGTCCTCATATCAAAGTTGAATACATAGGATTTACACTTCTCCATTCCTGTGATGCTTCACTAAGGATAATGTGTGTCAAAGGATTCATGACTTTTAGCTCTTGGGGTTCTCTCACTTGCTATTCCCTCTGCTTGGAACAGAATGTTTTTGTGGCCTCCTCCCTCCCATCTTTGCCCAGCCAATGCCTATTGTTCCTCCAGACCTGTGTGTAACCAGCCCTTCCTCAGGGAGACCTTCCTCGACACCATCACACCTCCCCGAGCCTGGGCTCCGATTAGGATGGCACCTGCTTCTTCATTGCTCTGATGGTCATTGTGTTTGTGTACCTGATCTAAAGTCTTAGACACACAGCAAGCTTCAAGAAATCACACTGTAGTTACTATTTTAGGAATATGTAGGATCAGCTCATTTATATTAGCACGTATGTACTAATAAATATTTGTTGCCCAAAAAACTTGAGCTCTTACTGCAGGTGAGAAGAGTGGGGAAAACAGCAAGATAAACAGGGCTTTGGTGACAGAGACTGAAAGATGCTCATCAAAGTCTATTTTCTCTTCTTTTTGGGCACAAGAGTAGGAGGTACATTATGTCTCTCGTGCAGCTAGCTGTGGCCAGCAAAGACCCTGTTCTTCCTGTGACATTCTTGGCCTGATGGATACAGAATTCCTGCTCCTTTTCATTCCTTCCAGATGCTTTTACAAAGATGGCCATGATGATCTTGGAAGACACACAATGAAGATTTTAGAAGCTCCTTTAAAGGAGGTCCACTTGGGGCAGAGCTACAGACACCTGTGTGCTGACCAAAGCATCTGCCTCGGACTGACCAGTAAGTGAGAAATAAACTCCTACATTTGAGCCGTTCTACATTTTGGAGTAAATCTGTTGTAACTGTTATTACTGTTATTGTTATTGTTATGCTATCAGTTAACATAACTGTTATTGTTATGTTAACTGATAAATTAGCTACCAGGAAATATTAGAAGGACCATTTATGGCAGAGAGAGCAGACGTATTCTGTAAATAAGTCAGGCGTGTACCAAGGCAGTGGTTCTCAAAGTTGTAGCAAGAGCTTCACCACCCCTGGGGGCTTGTTAAAAATGCAAATTCTCAGACCCCAGCCCAGATTTATAGACTCAGAAATCCTGGTGGGCTTAAGGAGCTGTGTTTTAATGAGCCCTCCGGGTGATTTTAATCCATCCTAAGTTTGAGAACCACTAGACTTTGCGTCTAGAGGAGCGTGGTCCTGGGAAGTTTTGTGATGTTGGACAAGTTACTTGATTTCTGAGTTATGATCTTTCTTGAGAGATTTGCTTGGTGACGTCATTTGGAGTGCTGTTTGTAAGGTACCAGCACGGAGGAGATGTGGAAACGTTTCTGCTCTCTTCCATTTCAGTGGAACTGGGCCACAGTGATGATTCCAGGAATTGGGGAACAGCGCTGAATAGAACACCATGAGAGCAGTCTGTGGGAGTTATGATGCCCTGGGCTACTCTGCCCAGGTCAAGGAAAGAGGTACAGAATGTAATGGACAGAGTAGAAATGCTAGTCCACTCTGCTTGCAAGGTTGGGCTGACCTACTCGAGGTTAATGCCATGTTTTAACCCTGCGATTCTTGAACAATTTTTTCCAGTTGTTAACCTCTTTTCGTCTTGGGAACTATGGCTGTAGCGTGCTTAGAACAATTTTTAATACTTATTAAGCATTCAGCATGAGTTAGCTAGTAACCGTTCAACCCTACAGTCCACGAGGTCAAAGACTTTTGTTTGCTTTAAACATTGCAATATTCTCAGCATGGAAAGCTGCCCTGTGTGTGGCATGTGCCCAGTACGCAAACACATACTGAATGAAGAAAGGAGAAACAGCTGTTATGTACATGGCGCGGTTTTATACGCACATTTCCTTTCTCTTTTTCTTCTTCCATGCCCTGTGGCTTCAGTTTAGATAAAGGAACACTATGGAGTCCTCCCTGGCTTTCAGCTGACTGAGACTCAATGATTAATGGGCATATCCATCGCAGGGAAGGTTCTGCATGAGGTGGGGCCCCAGATGCTGATTTTCTAACAAGCTTCTGGGTGGTGACACAGTGGTGTATGTGGGTAGTTGATTTCCTTCCCACCTGTGCAGACTCCTGTGATGCCATCACTGTCATTGCTCTGAAAACCTTACCAGTCTTCCTTGGTTTGCAAAATCCTCTGGGAAGGATGGCGCTGGTATTGGTTCAGTGTGTTTCGATGGAAGGGACTTCCGATTATTTTAAAGGTACTTTTGCATTTGGGGGAGTTTTAGCTTTTTATTAGGGAAAACTTCCAATATAGACAAAAGTGAAAAAAAAAATACTAAACTCCCACATACCCAGCACACTAGTCTCACGATTATTAATTTCAGGCCCATCTCATTAATCTCTTGGACCACCAGATATTTTGAAAACAGTCTGTATATCATTTCATTTATAAGTAATTCGTAAGCTCTAAAATATGTCTCAAAAAAAAATTAGCTATAATCTAATTATCACATCCCTTGAAGTATTTAGACTTTATATTTTCATGACTATTCTTTTTTTGTTGTTTCTTTTGATGGAGTTTTGTTAGTTCAAATCAGCATCCAAGAATGCTGCACATTGAGTGGGTTGGCATGTCTTGTAAGATTACTTTGATCTATGGATTCCTTTGTGCTTTATTTTTTCTATCCAAATTTTTTTAGTGAAGAGACAAGATCGTTAGTCCTGTAGACTTTATCACAATCTGGGTTAGTAAGATTGGACTGTCATGATATCCTCTAAAATATTTGTCCGCTGTTTTTCCTGTAGACAGGTAGTTAGACACAGAGGCTTGATATATATTTCGAGTTCTGGTTTTTGGCAGGAATGCCTTATAAATGTTGCTAGAGGGCAGGGATTTAACTGGAAGACAGCTCAAGATGGCTGATATCTGAGAATGTGGGCAAGAGTCACCAAGCACAAAAGGCTGGGAAGGTTTTGGCCACACAAGCTTTGGAAACTCCGGTTTTCCCTAAAGTGGGTGAAAACTTGTCCTAGGACTCTACCAGGAAGTGCTTGTAAGGCCATGTCTGTGGCTTCTTTAGAAAGATGTAGGAGAAATAACACATGACTACCCTGAAGTCCAAAAAGAAAGGGAGCTTGTTTTCCAATATTGGATTCATGGAATTGATGCAAGAATAAATGGCAAGGCTTCACAAAGCAAGAAGGGAATTAAGCCTGCTGGTTTTGACCCAGGTAATAATAATGAACGCTCATCTTTCCCATGAGGTTTGTATCATGATTACTCAGTGCCAGAGGTTAGATACCTTCTTCCAGGAGTCATAATTAATAAGTACCAAAGGTGGGAGTTGAAACCCAGCGGTCATATTCCCAGGTATGTGGGCACAAGCACTTTGTTATTACTGCTTTTCAGGGAATGATCTCTCTCTCCTGCTAAATGCCCTTTCGTCTTTCTCCATTAAAAATGCCTAGATTGATTAACATGGCATCCAAAGCTCT